>JAJLUJ010000007.1:29263-135026 GCA_030564235.1 Blastobotrys elegans
TTTTTTTTTTTTTTTTTTTTTTTTTTCCTCCCAATTAAGCCCGCCTTCCCACGCCCCCGCCCCGCGAGCCAAAAGTTTGCAAAATTTCACCACCAAACAAAAAAGATCGCAAATTCACGACACAACATCAAAGCACTTTGCAGCTTTTTTATTGAATCTCTCTTTCTTGTTCGACAATAGACGCACCCGCAACACAATAACTCAGTGATTCACTTCATTTTTTCGAGTTATTATACCAGTTGTCCTTTAAAAGAGAATCATTAAACGCCTGGCTTGCGTTTTTAATTTTTTTTTTTGAGTTTTTTGTTTGTCCTGCTTGAGAGAAAGAATACCAACAGAGCAGTACTTATATCGCTGACCCCCCCTGCCGAACGAAAAGCACTCGAATCAACATGAGTGGCGCGACCTTTCCTTATTCCAGCGCTCCTTTGCGTACCGTGAAGGAGGTATGTGGTTTTTTAAAATAAAACTGTCGCGTGTTTTTTTTTGCTAACAAAATGTAGGTGCAATTTGGTATTTTGTCTCCAGAGGAGGTGGTACGTGATATATTTTTATACATACCGAGAGATGCTAACTAGGATACTGAACAGAAAGAGTTTAGCGTTGCAAAGATTGAATACCCAGAAACTATGGACGAGACGGGCCAACGACCGCGTCGAGGCGGGCTGAACGATTCGCGATTGGGATCCATCGACCGGCATTTGAAGTGTGAAACTGTACGTATATGATACCTTTCTCAGAAAAGACTAACACGGGGTTTGAATAAAATAGTGCGGTGAAGGCATGTCTGACTGTCCTGGCCATTTTGGTCACATTGAGCTGTCAAAGCCAGTGTTTCATGTTGGGTTTATCACCAAGATTAAGAAGATTCTTGAATCGGTGTGTTTTCATTGCGGTAAGCTGCTACTGGACGAGTCCAATCCGTTATTCGCCCAAGCAATCAAAATTAAAGACCCAAAACGACGATTTAACGCTGTTTGGTCTCTTTGCAAGGTTCGTATGGTTTGTGAAGGCGGCAAAAACGACGAGGAAAACCATAATCACGGCACATTTAACGAAAACGGCGAGGATGAGCATGGTAACCGAATGTTTTGCGGGAATACACAACCTGCTATCCGAAGAGACGGGCTGAAGCTTGTCGGTACTTGGAAACCAAGCAAGACTGATGAAGATACCCAGCCTGAAAAGAAGGTACTGACTCCTCAAGAAATCCTCAACGTGCTTCGACACATTACTTCGGTTGACTTGAAACGTCTTGGGTTGAATGAAGACTATGCTCGACCGGAATGGCTTATCATCACAGTCATCCCGGTGCCGCCACCTCCAGTACGGCCGTCCATTGCCATCAATGACACGGCACGAGGTGAAGATGATTTGACTTATAAGCTGGCAGACATTTTGAAGGCCAATGCCAATGTGCAGCGGTGCGAACAAGAAGGTGCTCCAGCCCATGTTGTCAATGAGTTTGAGTCGTTGTTGCAGTACCATGTGGCAACCTATATGGACAATGATATTGCCGGTCAACCCCAGGCTCTACAAAAGTCTGGTCGACCAGTCAAGTCTATCCGAGCTCGGTTGAAGGGTAAGGAAGGCCGGTTGCGAGGTAATTTGATGGGTAAGCGTGTGGATTTCTCTGCCCGTACCGTCATTACTGGTGATCCAAACTTGGAATTGGATCAGGTTGGGGTGCCAAAGTCAATTGCCCGGACCTTAACCTACCCAGAGATTATCACCCCATACAATATCCACAAGATGACCGAGCTTGTGCGAAATGGACCGACTGAACATCCGGGTGCCAAGTACATTATCCGAGATAGCGGCGAGCGGATTGATTTGCGGTACAATAAGCGAGCTGGTGATATTGCCCTTCAGTATGGGTGGAAGGTTGAGCGGCATATTCAAGATAATGATCCAGTCTTGTTTAACCGGCAGCCTTCGTTGCATAAAATGTCCATGATGGCGCATCGAGTCAAGGTTATGCCGTACTCTACGTTTCGACTAAACTTGTCCGTCACGTCGCCGTATAATGCCGATTTTGATGGTGATGAAATGAATTTGCACGTGCCGCAGTCTGAAGAGACGCGTGCCGAGCTGTCTCAACTGTGTATGGTGCCTTTGCAAATTGTGTCACCGCAGTCAAACAAGCCAGTCATGGGTATTGTGCAAGATACCTTGTGTGGGATTCGTAAAATGTCGGTGCGGGACCAATTTTTGGAGTATGAACAAGTTATGAACATGTTGTTTTGGATTCCAAGTTGGGACGGCAAGGTTCCCGAACCGGCGATTGTGCGACCAAAGCCTCTGTGGACTGGTAAACAAGTCGTGTCCATGTGTATTCCGGACGGTATTTATTTGGAGCGATTTGATGAAAAGACCACTTGGGGCAGCCCGGCTGATAATGGCATGTTGATTTCCAAGGGCCAGATTATGTTTGGGGTGGTTGACAAGAAGACGGTTGGGTCTGGGGCTGGTGGGTTGATTCATACTATTATGCGTGAAAAGGGCCCGCAAATCACTTGCAATTTCTTTGGCGAGCTGCAAAAAGTGGTAAACTATTGGTTGCTCCATAATGGGTTTAGTATTGGTATCGGTGATACCATTGCTGATTCCGGTACTATGCATACAATTTCCGATACCATTTCTGAAGCCAAGACCAAGGTGCAGGAGTATATTTTGGCGGCCCAGCAAAACACTCTAGAAACTGAACCAGGTATGACTTTGCGAGAGTCGTTTGAAGCCAATGTTTCTCAAACGTTGAATCAAGCCCGTGACAATGCCGGGCGATCTGCCGAGTTGAGTTTGAAGGATTTGAACAATGTCAAGCAAATGGTGGTGTCTGGTTCCAAAGGTTCGTTTATTAACATTTCGCAAATGTCTGCATGTGTTGGTCAACAAATTGTGGAGGGTAAGCGTATTCCATTTGGGTTTGCCGACCGGACCTTGCCGCATTTCACCAAGGACGATTACAGTCCCGAGTCCAAGGGGTTTATTGAAAACTCGTACCTGCGAGGGTTGACGCCCCAAGAGTTCTTTTTCCACGCCATGGCTGGTCGAGAAGGGTTGATTGATACCGCCGTCAAGACTGCCGAAACTGGGTATATTCAACGTCGGTTGGTCAAGGCCCTTGAAGATGTTATGGTTCATTATGATGGTACTGCTCGAAACTCTTTGGGTGATATTGTTCAATTTATTTATGGTGAAGATGGGCTGGATGGTGCGCATGTCGAGAAGCAATCGGTGGATACCATTCCAGGCTCTGATAAGCAGTTTGATGGTCGGTACCGAATCGATTTGATGAACCCATCTGGCAACAAGACCTTGAAGGCGCAATTGCTGGAGACTAGCGACGAGATTATGGGCGATTTGGAGACGCAAAACTTGTTGGACGAGGAATACAACCAGCTGCAGATTGACCGAACGTTTTTGCGAACCCAAGTGTTTTATGAACGTGGTGAGCACATGTGGCCATTGCCAGTCAATTTGCGTCGAGTGATTCAAAACGCCCAGTCCACATTTAGCGTTGACCGAACCAAGGCTAGTGACTTGACTGTGGAAGAGATTGTTCGCGGGGTTCAAGAACTTTGCGAACGGTTTGTGGTGGTTCGTGGCGAAGGAGATGTTTTGAAGGAATCTCAAGACAATGCCACTTATTTATTCAAGTGTTTGGTACGATCGCGATTATCTACTAAACGAATCATTGAAGAATACCGACTCAACCGGGTTGCGTTCAACTGGGTTTTGGGTGAGGTGGAAAGCCAGTTTTTTAAAGCGCTGGCCAACCCTGGTGAAATGGTTGGGGTCATTGCGGCTCAATCCATTGGTGAACCGGCTACCCAAATGACCTTGAACACATTCCATTACGCTGGTGTGTCTTCCAAGAATGTTACGCTTGGTGTGCCTCGTTTGAAGGAGATTTTGAACGTTGCCAAAAACATCAAGACCCCATCCATGACGGTGTTTTTGCAAGATGAGGAGGCCAATGATATCAACAAGGCCAAGAATGTCCAATCTGCCATCCAACATACCAGTTTGAAGAATGTGACAATGGCTACTGAAATCCATTACGATCCAGATCCGCGAACCACTGTGATTGAAGAGGATATGGATATGGTTGAGAATTTCTTTTTGATTCCCGACGAGTCTGTCGAAGCCAACCTGCACAAGCAATCCCCATGGCTCTTGCGTCTGGAATTGGATCGTGCCCAAATGCTTGACAAGCAATTGAGCATGAGCGAGGTTGCCGAAAAGATTAGCCGAAACTTTGGCGAGGACATGTTTGTCATGTGGTCTGAAGATAACAGTGAAAAGCTTATTATCCGATGCCGACTTGTTCGAGACCCAAAGACTGCTGAAGAAGTTGAAGAAGAAGAGGATGATATCGTCAAGAAGATTGAGCACCACATGTTGGAAAATATCTCTCTACGTGGTATCCCAGACATTTCTCGAGTGTTTATCACCCACCACGAAAAGCACCGAGTGCCAGACGAGAATGGTGAATACCAAAAGAGAAAGCAATGGGTGTTGGATACTGATGGTATTGACCTAGCTCAAGTCATTTTGATTGATGGTGTGGATGCTTATCAAACCCGAAGCAACAGCTTTGAAGAAGTCATGAATGTGTTTGGTATTGAAGCTGCTCGAGCCTCATTGTATGAAGAAATGCATCAAGTGCTGTCGTTTGATGGTTCATATGTCAATTACCGACATATGGCCTTGTTGGTTGATGTTATGACTTCCAAGGGCCGAATCATGCCGATTACTCGTCACGGTATTAACCGAGCCGAGACTGGTGCATTGATGAGATGTTCGTTTGAAGAAACTGTTGAAATCTTGCTTGAAGCTGCTGCGGTGGCCGAATTGGACGATTGCCGAGGTGTGTCTGAAAATGTCATGCTTGGTCAATTGGCTCCATTGGGTACTGGTTCGTTTGACGTGTATTTGGATAATGATTTGTTGAGTACTGTTGGAAATGACATGAAGATGGATATCATACAGCCAATGGATATGAATGGTGCTGCTACTAGTTATGTGGGTGCTGCCACTCCATACGACTCGCGATCGCCAATGGGTGCTGATAGTCATACCGTCATGAGCGGCGATGCCAAGGCTGCCTTTTCTCCAATGATCCACGAGTCTGCTGCTGCTACTACTGGTGGGTTTACCGAATATGGCGGTACTGTTGGTAACCAGTCGCCATTTGGCGGTGGTTCTCATTCGCCATTTGGCGCTGGAGGAGGTGGAACATCACCAATGTATAGTCCAACGTCTCCAGCTTATGGTGGTGGAAGCTCCCCAGCTTATGGCGCTGGGCCAACCTCGCCATCATATTCTCCAACATCTCCACAGTACTCGCCAACGTCGCCGTCGTATAATGGTGCCACGTCGCCAGCTTACTCGCCAACTTCGCCTGGGTTTAACGCCACGTCTCCACAGTACTCCCCAACGTCTCCGCAGTACTCCCCAACCTCGCCGTCGTATTCCCCAACCTCGCCGTCGTATTCACCAACCTCGCCGTCGTACTCACCAACCTCTCCACAATACTCACCAACCAGTCCAGCAGCAGGCGGCCCCGCCGCTGTTGCCCCCGGTGGTGGTGGTGGTGGTGGAAACGCCGCGGCCACATCGTACTCGCCAACTTCTCCATCATACTCACCAACTTCTCCTACGTTCAGCCCAACCTCACCTTCATACTCGCCAACTAGTCCGCAATACGCGCCGACTAGTCCGCAGTATTCGCCAACTAGTCCGCAGTATTCCCCAACTAGTCCGCAGTACTCGCCAACTAGTCCACGATACTCTCCAAACCGTGACAACGACAGCAATAATAATTAAAGAGAAATGAGAAAAAAAAAAATGGAAAAATACGGAAAAAAAAAAAAAAAAAAAAAAAAAAAAAAAAAAAAAAAAAAAAAAAAAAAAAAAAAAAAAAAAAAAGAGGTAGAAAAATACAAAAAACAACAACTGGTGGAATTTTTTTTTGGAATATTAATTATATTTATGTAGAATAAAAAAGATATATATAAAAGGAAAAAAAAAAAAAAAAAGTTTATTATTCTTTTAAAAAGATGTCAGTTTGTGGAGCTCGAGCCGCGCGTTGTTCATTAATCAATCGCAGCCGCATCTCATGAGTGCACATAATGAGGATTATAACTCGATTGTCTGTGAATTTTACAACCACGCGTACGTATACACCCCAGCCCGGGCCTGCGGCAAACGTTTGATATTTGCCAATATTTATACCTTTTACTATTTCATAAGCCTAGACAGCTGGTTTCAGTGAATGTATGCAATTTTAATTTTTTTTAGCGCCGGGAGGGGTTTAAAGGCCCAATTTTTTTCCCAACACTCCATTTTCAACACCTCATCACCACTTACAAACCGCTCTACGTTTAACAACTTAGCTTAATTACGCGTCCGCTGTTATCAATATTGATACCCCCCTATAATACTTATGGCCAAGTTGCTTAATGCGGTACATTCCATTTTATTCGAATGGCTGAACCTGGACCCGGACCCGACCCAGCTCAGCCAGCCCCCCTAATATTTTCTAATATTTTGAGCACTATAGTGTTGATATCTTCTTTATACCCAAGAGACTGGGCGCAAACTAAGCGGGGCTTGCGCACGCGAGCATTTATTCCTCCCAACCATTTTTGATTCCCACTAATTTTTCTTTTCTCTCTACGTGAAGGATTTCTCGTTCGCAACTATTTTTTATTTATTTTTTTTTTTTTTTTTAATTTTTTTTTGTCCTTATATTTTCTCACCAACAACAACACGTCCCGGACTCGAAGACAACAACAACAAAAAAAGAAGCGAAAAAAAAAACCTGCCAAAGTCCAAATCTCGAAACACACATACACCAGCAAATCAATTTTTTTTTCATTCTCTCTCTCCAACAAACGCGTGTTTTTATTGTTTGTGAACCAACCTCGTAGCTAAACAACGACAACACTTACTACCGCGTGCAACGACACACACACTTTTTTTATTTATTTATTACTACTGTTATTAATATGAGCGGCGGCAAGGGCAAAGGAAAAGGTGGCAAGGGCAAGAGCGGAGGAGGAGACAAGGACGGCGGACGGAACCAAGTATCACATTCAGCACGAGCCGGTCTGCAATTCCCAGTGGGGCGAGTTAAGCGGTTCTTGAAAAAGTCTGTGCAAAACAAGGTACGAGTTGGTGCCAAAGCTGCCATTTATATCGCGGCAGTGCTGGAATACTTGACTGCTGAAGTGCTTGAACTAGCTGGTAACGCGGCAAAGGACCTGAAGGTTAAGCGTATTACTCCACGCCACCTACAAATGGCTATTCGTGGTGATGAAGAGCTGGACACTTTGATTAAAGCTACTATTGCGTTTGGTGGTGTTCTGCCACATATCAACAAGGCTTTGTTGTTAAAGGTGGAACAAAAGAAGGGTGGCGGCCCAAAGATGAAGTAGGTACGTATGTATGTAGCGGTGTTTTTTTTTTTTTATTTTAGTAATTGTTGATATATTTGAATTTTTTGGGAAAATTTAAAAACCTTATGGAGGAACGTGACTTGTGGGCACGTGCCGACCGACCGACCCAGCAAAGCATGGACTTTTTCGAAGATCTAGCTTATAAAACTGCAGCTTGGGTGTCCATATTAATCAATAATCATTGATTCCGCAGAGACGCGAAACGTTTCTCAAGTAGTTGTTATCTAGTTGGGGGTAGATACAGATACATCTGCCGATCCAACGTTCGTCCAGCAGGCAAAAGTCTTTTTTAGCTTTTACACGTTTGGTTTTTCCCCCACGTTAAATATGTGTTTTATTTCCCAGCGGAGGTGTGCAAATTTCCCAGGGGCGGGATCATCCCAGCGTTGGAATAATGGAAAATATGAAAAGGGCTCGGCTTCGTGCGATAATTGCGTGTTGCGTTTTTATGTTTTTCGTTACCGGGGTCATTTTCAAGCAATTTAAACAAGAGGGCAGTTTTTTTATTATTTGACTCAGTGAAAATCCCCGAGTTATAAAGACCCATTTGAAGAAGAAAAAAAAAAGCCCACTGTTTATAAACGAAACCAATTCCCCTCTCTCTTTTTCTTCTCTATTATTTTCTCTCTCTCCACTTTTGTATATTTTTTTTAAATTGACAATGCTTCGACTGAAATCCACTACCACTACGGCATCATCTCTACGACGGTTCTATTCTTCTGGCGAAAACCTGGCCAAGACTGCCTTGTACGATTTCCACATTGCACAAGGCGGCCAGATGGTGCCATATGCGGGCTACTCCATGCCTGTCCTATACAAGGGCCAAACGCACATTGAATCACACAACTGGACACGAGAAAAGGCTGGTTTGTTTGACGTATCGCACATGTTCCAGCACAAATTCTCTGGCCCTGGGACCACCAAGCTGCTTGAACAAATCACGCCAGCCGATCTATCCTCGCTCAAGCCAATGACCTCCACTCTATCGGTCCTGTTGAACGAACAAGGCGGGATCATTGACGATACCATCATCACCAAGCACGGCGAGGACGAGTTTTACGTGGTCACCAATGCCGGGTGCCGAGAAAAGGATCTCAAGTTTTTGGAATCGGCAATTGAGCAGTATGGCGCTGGTAACGTTAAGCGGGATACAATTGACGGCGGTCTAGTCGCCCTGCAAGGCCCAGACGCCGCCTCTGCTCTACAAAAGCTGACCAATTTTGACCTAAACCAGATCAAATTCGGCCAGTCCGCGTTTGTCGACCTGTTGGGCGGCAAGTACCACGTTGCCCGAGGTGGGTATACTGGTGAAGACGGGTTTGAAGTATCCATCACTGATGATAAGGTTGCTTTGGACTTTCCTACCGCGTTGATGGACGCCTCGGCCTCCGTCAAGCCAATCGGTCTTGCCGCGCGTGACTCGCTGCGGTTGGAAGCCGGAATGTGTCTATACGGCCATGAACTTACAGAGGAGATTACCCCACCAGAAGCCGCGTTGACCTGGGTTGTTGGTAAATCTCGGCGTGAACCTGGCGCGTTTAACGGCGCTGATGTCATTCTGGAGCAAATCAAGCAAAAGACCAAGCAGGTGCGGTGCGGGTTGATCAACTCGGGCCCAGCCGCCCGGGAAGGCACTGAAGTGTACGTCAAGGGCGACCAAACCAACCCAGTCGGGTTCACAACCTCCGGCTGCATGTCGCCAACCTTGAAACAGAACATTGCCATGGCTTACTTGCCTCGTGGGTTCGCCAAGAAGGACACTGAACTACAGGTAAAGATTCGTGGGAAATTCCGAGACGCAAAGGTTGTTAAGATGCCATTTGTTCCTTCAAAGTATTTCAAATAAGGGTTTCTATAAATATAATGCTTTGGTGTGGTGTAGTGCAGTGCGGCGGCGGCGGCGCGCGCGCGATATACTCTATTTCTCATCTTTTTTAGACTCATTCGACTCATTAGATGATGGGATTTGTTTGAGGATGGTTGGTTTCACATCCTTGGGTAGGGTGTACGAGTCTGCCTGTTTGATAATCTGTTTATCCTGGAGAAGCTCTTTTAGCCACTCAATCTCGCCTTGTAATGCTTGGATATCGTCGGCGACCCCCTCCCGTCTGGCGTTTTCCTTCTTGCGCGATCTATAGCTCTCGAATAGGATGAGTCCGCCAGCCACCGAGAAGATGAACGATTCAGAGAGAAAAGACGCGCCATTGTTGATGGCTTTGGCGTCGTTCAGCGGCCGGATCTTGAGGTTCTTTTCGCCCAATAACGACATGCGCATCCGGATATCTGCTCGGTGCATGAATTGCGCAAAGCTGATACACGCTCGTCGGAAGCTTGGGTGCTGGCTAGCCTGTGACTTGATGCCGTTTGCAATTGGTTTCGATGCTGTCCGGACCAGCAACGACGTGAACTTTAGAGCTATCCCGCTCATGTTTTTTCTATAAGGTGGAGTGGCAAAACTCAAAAACTGTGTGGTATTGGGACTTTGTATATCGGGCCCCCCGTCGGCAGTGAACGCCGCACGGTTTTTAGTACACATTCCACTCGTTGGGACAATAAAAACACATGCGTACGTAATCCTGCGCCTATACACTTACGTAACCAACATTTCAGCCAATCATGTCTTGTTATGCTGCCCCCCGCGCGCACACACACACACACACGCACACCAAGTTGAAGAATTTTTTTTCTCATTCCCAATTGCCAATTGGATATTTTCAAAACGACAACGACCACTACACCCTTTCCAATCTGTCTAAAATACAAACAATGTTTGCCCTTCGATCTGCAGTAGGGTCTTCGACCGCACGAGCATCTGCCGCTCGATCCTACGCCACGTTGCGAGAAATCGAAGGCCGGTTGAAGTCTATCAAGAATATTGAAAAGATTACCAACACCATGAAGATTGTTGCTTCCACTCGTCTAGGTAAGGCGCAACGAGCCATGGACATTTCACGATCATACGGCGCCACCCAGCAAGAGGTTTTCAACAAGGCCGAGACTGCTGCGCCAGAAGAAGCACAGAAACGACTATTGGTTGTGATTTCCTCCGATAAAGGTCTGTGTGGGTCCATCCATTCTCAAATCTCCCGACAAGCCAAGGCACGAATCAACCAAATGCCAGAGACTGACATTGTAGCTGTTGGTGAAAAGGTCAAGGCCCAATTGTCCCGAGCCTACCCGGAAAAGATGGCCTTGAGTTTCTCTGCCATTGGCAAGGAGGCTCCAACTTTTAACGAAGCTGCATTGATTGCCGACAAGATTTCAGAGCTAGGCGGCAAGTACGACAAGGTTGATGTCATGTACAACAAGTTTGTGTCTGGTGTCTCGTTTGAGCCAACCGCTATCCCAGCCTTCACTGCTGAGGCTATTGAAAGCTCTCCAAAGTTTGGCAACTTTGAAATTGAAGATGAGGTTACCCAAAACTTGAGCGAATTTTCATTGGCAAACTACATTTTGTGGGGCATGGCTGAGGGCCACGCTTCTGAAATCTCGGCCCGTCGAAACGCCATGGACAATGCTTCCAAGAATGCTAACGAGATGATTGGCAAGTTTACCATTTTGTATAACCGAACTCGTCAAGCCGTTATCACCAACGAATTGGTGGATATTATCACTGGTGCTGCTTCTTTGGAGTAGAAATATTAGCTTCTTTTTTGATAATAATAGATTTTTTTTGAAAAAAATTGTGTGTAAAACGTGTTTGGGATGTTTAAATATTTCTCCTTTATACTATTTTCATAACAAAATGAGTGAAAAAGACAAGACAACGACAAGCAGCATTGACGACGTACCGGCCGTTGAAGATGTGGTGCTACAGGATGACGATGAGGAGGCGGTATCCTCATCAAATACAGTAACTGAGGACTCGAAAACGCCATCTTCATCATCCCACTCTCACCAACCCCAGTTGGAAAGCGACAATGAAGAGGCTGACGCAGAAGATGGCTTCTCGCCGCCGCCGCCACCACCACCACCACCGCCACCCAAGGATAAGATTAGTGGGCAAAAGTTTGTGCTATCCCAAACAGGCACGGAAGTATACGTCACGCAAAGCCCTACTAGAAAGGAGAACCGGAAACTGATGATTCTATTGACAAACTCGCTGGGGTTGGCAAGCGGCAATAACCTTGCGTTGGCCGATGAATATAGTAAACAGCTGGGCATCCCGGTCATTGTACCGGACATGTTTGATAACGACCCCATCACCACCCACGGTGCCACGATTCTACCGGAAGAGGAAGAAGGTGGCTCGCTACTAGACCAAATCAAGACACGGGCTGCCGGGTACGTGAAGGGGTTTTTGGACGAAATGTGGATGGCAAAACATACTTTTGAGCGCACGTACCCCCAACTCGCAGCTACCGTGGCTGAGATTACCGAGGTTTACAAGCCAAAGTCGATTGTAGTCGTGGGTTACTCGTTTGGTGGGCGGTATGTCTTTCATCTTTTGGAGGATGGTAAGAATAACGATGAATGGTCAAGCGATGAAGATTTGATCACTTGCGGTGTATCCATCCACCCGTCGCTTGTCACGCATGATGATTTTGAGTCAGTTTCGAAACCCCTGTTTTTGATCACCAATGATGAGGACGAGATGCTGCCTGATTCGGTGATCCGCTCGGGCGTGTCCAAACTCCAGGAACGGCACGTACAGTTTGACCGGGCCACGTTTGGCGAGGGGGCTGCCGAACCTCTACCTCACGGGTTTGCCGTGCCAGGCGACTACCCGGACACGTTGGTGGGAGACAAGCCGCAGCAAGTTTTGCGGAAAGCATCGGAATGGATCCAGGATCATTTATAAAAAGAGTTATTTATTAATTAATCATTGTGGAGAAAAACCCGCTCTTGGAGTGTCCATAGCAAACTGCGCAACCTTATCGCATCCTTCCTTCTTATCATCACTAGTTCGGTAGAACATTGGAAAGCCATCCTCGCCGGACTTGCAGACGAAAAAGTTGCTGGCCTTGTCACTATCCTCGACAGCGAACCGGTTACCAGACGTGGCGGTGGCTGTATCAGCACTGAACGCCCAGACGTTGGCCTTGTCTTTTAGCGGCGTGTGGACCACGCGGTTTTGTGTGTATGGCGCCAAATTACCTTGCTCGTTGATGACAAAGTTGGCAGCACCGCCGCTCTTCTTTGGCCGAGCAAACATGTACCGGGAATTGTCATGGTCAGTCTTGGAGTACAACCCAACCTGCCAGTTTTCAAACTGGGAGTTGGAATCTTCCATCACAGTGGAGAGTTGGTACACATCCTTGTCTGCGGCGTGGACACGCGCGGCGTATAGTGTAGTGGCGAGAGTAATTAGCAGCTTCATTGCTTTTAAAAAACAAACAGACGGTCCCCATGCTTTGTTTATATAGAAATGAGAAAAAAGGAGGTTTGTTATTCTATTCTACACGAGCATCTTTCCCCTTAGATCAACGGATCAACGGCAACAAATGGTTGTACAGTAACGAACCAATCAAAAGAATATTGAGCGGTACGGAAAAGATTTGAACAAGCTCAGTAGGGCTTCGCAGCTTGACTTTAACCGTGAGCTCTTCCATTCCATCTTCTTCTTCCTCCTCTGTCCATTTTCCAGTGCTAATAAAGTTTTCCATGAGCTGGTCCTTTTCATACCACCGGTCGCGGATCCATTGTTCAAACTGCTTGTCGTTGGCGTACGGAATTTCAGAGATTGCCCAGCGGCGCCAATACATGTTGACATGTTTCGGATATTGGCCCCGGAGATACATTGCCCGTAGCGTATAGTAATCCTCGCCGTACTCCCCTTCCGGCACCCCGCTGTAATAAATAGTCGCGTCGTACAAATAATCGACGGTTTTGCTGAGCTCGACCAATGAATACCGCAAGCCTGTAGATCGGGGCAGGAGAACGTGTTTGGGCACCTCCAAGTCCATCTTTTTACCAAATGCAATCGTCTTTTCCGTCCCATTCTTGCTCATGGTGGTGCCTTCTGGGAAAAGCATGAGCCAGGTTGGCCAATCCTTATCCTTGGTGATCACCTCCAGACCTTGTTGCAGCACTTTTTCATCGTCTGCCCATTTCCGCGACAGGAAGATGAACCGGTACGCTTGCATGCCCCACCCAAAGATTGGAATCCACTTTAACGAGTCCTTGAGGATGATAAACACTCCGCCGTGGACTCGGGCCGAGAACGCCACCCACCACAAATACGCCCAGTCAATGTACAATTGGTGGTTGGACATGAGCACCGCCTTGTCGCCAAAGTTTGAAATCAAATTGTTCTCCTCGTCTTTGCTGAACTTGGACCGCATGGAACTGTCGCCGTTTAACGTAACCTCCACCGGCGTCCAGTACTGGATCTGCGAGGTTAGCACAACCCCAAACGACTGTTTCGTAATGTCGATATATGCGTGGTAGAGGTTTGCATTGATGAATCGTAACGGCCAACCTATCAGCTGTGTCACAAAAATGCTATAGAATTGTTAGCCTGGAATGAAAGAAGGGGCTGTGAGTGACTTACCATAGCGAACAGACCAGGCAGAATACCACCGCGCTGACACCTCGCAAAATTTGCAATGGGACCGCAAAAGATCCCACGTCGGCCACGTCCTTGACTGCTTCTTTGATATCGTGTTTCTGGTCGGGCATTTGCAGGTATCTTGTGGAAATGTATAAAGAAAGAAAAAAAAAGAAGAAGAATTGGAAACGTGATTGTTTAATCAATGTGAATGTGATTGATGGGTTTTTTTTTTTTTTTTGGGGGGAGGAGGAGTGCGCGCGCGAACCTTCCCTCCGTTGGGACTTGCCTCCCTCCGCAACAGACATGAGCCAGTTATGCTGTATTATATACAAGTATTACAAGCTTACAGGAAACCGACTAATGGTGAGCCGCACGATATGTGCCAAGACCTGACTATACTATACCACTCATCCAGCATGGTTTTCGGCGGTGTAGCTAGTTGGGGCATGTATAGACGGACCCCGACGCACGTCCCATGCCCCGGGCTGTCTTCGGCATCTGTGGTTTGAAATGGAGTATGCATAGTCGGACTCCGAAATCGAGCGAGGGAAAGAAAAAAGTTTGCCAATGAGTCGTCGTTTATCAACCTACACAAAAAAATAGACTCAAAAAAATCATGACTCCAGAAGAGTCTGAATCCGAGACGATTCCAAACCCGTTAGTCACGGGCCAGGGTACGGAAGAAGAGGGTGAAGATCGCAACGCGGCTACTACCACCAACGACAAACTAAACGTGCCGAAACAAGACCGCCGAGGGTTACTAGCATCAATCGTGATACCTAGAGAACGTATCGACGCCAGAACGCATACACGGGGGCTGAAATGGTTTATAGTGTTTTTGGTATCCGCGAGTGCGCTGATTGCGCCCATTGGCGGATCAATTTTCCTTCCCGCCATGCAGAACATTTCCAGTAGTCTAAACACGACACCCGATATTGTCAACGTTTCGTATGGTATCTACACACTAGCACTAGGCATCTTCCCGCTGTGGTGGTCTGCGCTAAGCGAGTTTTACGGCCGGCGTTCCGTCTACGTCATCTCGTTCAGTCTATTTGTGGCGTTCACGATTGGCTGTGCACTAAGCACCTCCATCGGGATGCTGATGGCTTTCCGGATCCTATCTGGTGCGGCGGCCTCATCCGTCCAGTCGGTGGGCGCCGGCAGCATCAGCGACCTTTTCATCTCCACTGAACGGTCGCAAGCCATTGGGTATTATTACCTAGGCCCGTTATGCGGGCCTTTACTAGCACCCATTTTCGGGGGGCTGATCACGTCTCGTTGGTACTGGCAGGGGACCCAGTGGTTCTTGGTCATTTTAGGCGTGGCTACACTCCTAATGGTGCTTTTTTTCTTACCCGAAACACTACGAGACCAAAACCGGATCGCGTATTATAACGACAACGAGCTAGCGCGGCATGAAACGACCCAGAGCGAGCGGATGGCGAAACTAGCGCCTGCCGAGCCGCGAACGGTTAGGGAAAAGTGTATGAGGATTGTGGTGCACCCATTCCGCACGTTCAAGTTTTTCAAATTCCCGCCAGTGCCACTAGCCATCGTGTACAGTTCGTATTGCTTTTTTGCGCTGTATTTTATGAACATTGGGCTTGAGTCGTTGTATGCAAACTCGCCGTATAGGTTTGAAAGCACAATCGTGGGGCTCATGTATATCCCCAACTCGGTGGGGTATGTGATTGCCAGTTTGGTGAATGGGCGTTGGAGCGATTATATTCTGAAACGGTCCATCAAGAAGAATGGGGTTGAGATTTCCGAGGCACGTATCGCTGAGAACGTGTACATTGCGGCTGCGCTGTTCCCGTGCGCGTTGGTCTTGTTTGGGTGGACGGCCAATGCGCGGTTGTTTTGGGTGGTGCCGCTGGTGGGCTCGTTTCTTTTTGGTATCGCGTCCATGGTCATTTTTGGAAACACCATGACCTATCTAGTCGATACGCTGCCAGGCCGTGGGTCATCTGCAGTCGCGCTAAACAACCTACTGCGGATGACACTAGCGGCAGTTGCCACTTTTGTCGCCGAGCCTTTGGAACGAGCTATGGGGTTTGGCTGGCTATATTCTATGCTCGCTATAGGCTCAATCTTTGCATTCGGTAGTGTTGTGGCGATAAAACGATGGGGCCCGCATTGGCGGAAATCGTTTGATCTACAAAAGATTTATTAATACTGAAACCTCAAAATGGTTTAAGCCTCACCAACAAAAAAGGGGACTTTAAAAAGACCGCCAAATCCCTTCTTAGAAAGAACAAAAATCAAACAAATGTTCAAGTTCGGTCTAGGCTATATCACAAAACTACCACGTTTCGCCATCACCATCTCCTTCGTCATCACCACCTTGCTGCTGGTGTTTTTGTTCATGGGGTGTATCAGCAAGGCGAGCACGTTCTCGGAGGTGTATCTAGTGCGATACTCGTACAACCAAGACTCTAAGTTTTACAAGACCATTTCCGAGTCGTACAAGAACCAAAACGCCACTGGGTTGGCCAAGATGCGTATCCAGGCTGGGTTTTTGAGCATCTGTGCAGGGACTGGTGGTGGAGGGGACTTGACCTGTGTCCCGCGGCACAACACCACCGCCCTTGACAAGTTCATCCCTCTTGCTGTTTCATTAGGTGAAAAGTCCAGCAAGGACGCCACGACGGTTGTTGACCCGTTGCAGCTGGCAACAAAGTTCAGCACCGACTCTGTCAACCCTTACTTTATCATCCTCACGCTGGTTTTTGTGTTCATCGCCATGGTCACCACTTTATGGTCTGGGTCTGATAGACTCCCAAAGCAGGTGTTTTTCCAGAAGCTGGCGTTTGTCACTACTATCATGGCGTGGATCTCGTGGACGGTCGGCGCGATCTGGCTGGAAGTCGCGTGCAACACGGTCAGCGATGTCGCCCCAGCCGCCAGTGCCACCGTCTTGCAAGCGGAAAAGGGGTCCCGAGCGACAGGAATGAGCTGGACCGCGTTCACCTTCCTCCTCATTGCCGTTCTTCTCGCCCTGTTTATGCGGTTCAAGCAACAACGTGCGGCGGCCGCATTGGAAAGTAAGGTATAGAAAAATATAACGTAATCAGCAACACACCGCTTCTTTCGTCCCAATAAAAAAAAAGGACACCATACAACACATACAACACAAACATGGCACTGGTGCTTCTTCCTAAAGTTGGCTTCGTGGCGTATATCGCCGTGAGTGCGCTGCTCATGGCGGGTGTTGTATTGCTAGCTTTAATTGAGAGACCAAACTTTTATTCTGCATGCGTGGCCATCTCGCAGTCTGGGGCGAGCGCTATTATTGTGGTGAACATGATACTTGTCATGACTCTAATACTAGGCAAGACAGTGCAGCTGATATTCTTTGGGCAGTTGCGGGCTCTTGAGCTTGACCATTTACAGGAGCGGGTGTGGTATGCAGTGACCGAGACTGGGCTGGCCATGACCATCTTCAAGGACAGTTTTAGTTATTCGTTCTTTACGCTGTTTACGGTGCTCATGTTTTTCCGGGTGTTCCACTGGATTGCGTCTGACCGAGTGGACCTAATCTTTCAAAACGTGCATAGACCGACCCTCCCTGCCAAACTTCGGCTGGCGTCTGCGCTGCTGACTCTGACAGTGCTTGATTATTATTTATTAAAGTGGTGTATGGTTGATGCCATGCACAAGGGCCCAGGCAGCTCGGTCATGTTTGCATTTGAATTTGCATTGTTAATGAACACTCTGCTCACAATTGTTGGTAGGTATACCCTCAACTTGTTTGAGTCGAGCTACCTTGCCCAACACCAGGAAGAGGACACTTGGGAGATGAAAGGAACAATCATGTTCTTTTTGGAAACCAGCTCGGACTCGTTGCGGCTCGTACTTTATGTTTGTTTCTTTTGGGTCATGCTACGTCCGTTTGGCCCGCCTCTACATTTGGTGCGCGATGTCTATGTCACGTTTTCAAACCTGTTTACTAGAGTTCGGGATTATGTGCGGTTTAGAAGAGCTAGAAACCAAATGGACCGAGCTATCGGCAACGCCACTCAGGAAGAATTGGATATACAGGAGGATATCTGCATTATTTGCCGTGAAGAGATGGAATTGGTTGAAATTCCAACCCGGCTGGTCCCCAAAAAACTGGCTTGCGGGCATGTTATCCATTATGGGTGTTTGAAAAGCTGGCTGGAACGGTCACAGCAATGCCCAACTTGTAGGCAACCAGTCATGCCAGAAGTGACTCCTGTAGTGCAACCTACGCCAGTAGTTGGTGAAGCAGCGCCTGAGCCGCACGTCCAACAAGAAGCAGCTCCAACTCCAACCCCCACTGCGCCCGTCACCGACACTCAAGCACAAGGAATCACCATGCCAAACGGGTTCCAGATGCCGGTAGGATGGACCAGTTTGTACGCTCGGGAATCAGAAAACGGCATTCGGGAGGTCAAGCTGGGAGATGACACGTGGGCGACCATCACTGACGCAAACATCTCTCTAAACGACATTCCAAGCTCGTCATCAGAACCGGTACAGAAAAGTACAAAACTTTCTACAAAAGAAGAGCTGGCTAGGCTGTCTGGTTCGTTGGACACGTTGATCACCTCGCAGTCCCGAATGGCCGATACCGTCGACGAGATGCGAGGACTGTTGGAGCAGCTCCAGCGCGAGGGGTTCAAAGGCAAGCAAAAAGTGACCGAAGAGACGGATGAGCAAATGTAAAACATAGCTAAATAAACTCAAAATATTGCATTATTTTTTTTTTGTTGTTGTTGGTCCCAACACGTCCAATTGGTCATTTCCAAAATTTCCAAAAATATTATGAGCGGACCAACAAAACGAAAGACAGTCCAGTCGGAACCAGTGAAGGAAGAAAAGCCAATCGAAGAGAAGAAACAGGTACAGGAACAATGGCCGGCCAAGATTATCGTTTCAGGTATTGTTCTGAGTCTTGCCTCGGTGCTGCTAGACTTTAACCCAAACGTGCAGATTCTGCTCCTGCTATCGTTCATTCGAGCAATTTACAACCGGATTGCCAACGACCCGCAGTCTGAGAATGTAACTTATTGGGTCGTTGGCCATTGTATGCTATGTATGGCAATGATTTACTCGACGTTGAATGTTTGGGACCACATATACGAGACACAGGCAAAGACAGCTGTGCAGGTGCTCATCAGCGCGATTGCTGCCATTGTATCGCTCTTGTTCATGGCCGGCGGGCTGCACAAGGCTGGCTTGCCGTTTGAAGGTATCGCCGTTGTAATGTCGGGCCCGCTGGCGTTGGGGTTCATGTACTACATGAAGGTTGATTTTTAGAAATAAATAGTCTATATATGGATACTAGTCCGAGTCGTTGTCTGATTCAATCTTAAACTCGAGCTCGACATTCTTGTCGTCTTCCTCCTCATCGCTGCTATCACAAGCCTCTTTGGCATCAAAACTCCGCATGAGCTTGTCCATCTCAAACTGCATCAAATCTTGGGGCAAAACCCCGCCTTTATCAACGCACCGTCCAAAAAACTGCCTAGCACGGATACCCAATTGGTTACGAACCGGGGAGTCTTCACTTTCTTGCACCATGAGCTGCATGAGAGCTATCCCGCAGTATGCATCGTACATTGGGTCTTCGTGGTAAGGAGATTGGAGCATCTTTTCCTCCATCTTTTCCAATGCTTCTTTGGGGTTGTTGTGGCGTAGTTTGGACAGGATCAGTGACGGGAAAAACTCGGGAGCTCGATCCCGTCTCGGCAGCAGTCTCATGTGTTGTTTCCTTAGCGGCGGGCAGTTGATTAGCAGCCAGTTTAAAAACCGATCATCCTCGCCGTTTGTGGAGATGGGCAAGGTATGAACGTCAGGCAGGTTATAATCGGCCTTTTCGCGTTCCTCCCGCCGCCACACCAACAGCTCCAGCCCTATTGTCCACACCAGCCGAATGTCCGAGTTTGGCGAACGGATAAGCATGGCAAACACACGAGAGGCTAGAGGGTAGTCTCTCCGCATGATGGCCTTTTGAACCAACGTGGAGATGATGTGGGTGTGGCGCATCCGCAAGCTACGGAACAGCCAACTATCCTCCTCTACTTCTGTAGTGTTTCGATGCCTTAACGCCGTATCGTATAGAGTCAACGAGACGGTACGCTTCCCGTCGTGAGGGTGTTGGTTCCGTTTCGTGATCGACTCTGCTTCGAACGTGAGGGTTGGAGGGGTTACACCTTTGCTGAAGATTTGGGAATAGTCAGTGTCGTGATTCACTTTTAACGGTGTTTTGGGCCGTGGCAAGTTTTCATACCCGTGGACTTGCAGGTCGTATTGCGTTTCGTACCGGAATGCATAGCTTTTACCAGGCGCGCGTGTCTTCACCTGCGCTTTGTTAGCCTTGATGATCTTGGCTGCTTTTTGTTCTTTAGGCGCGCCGTCCGGGTGATATCGAAACCCAGTGTACAGCCCAGCGTATTCAAACTCGTCGTCGTCGTTCTCATCTTCTTCATCGTTGTCATGCTTGGACCGTCTTTTGCGTTTCTTCGTCTTGGTCTTGGTTGGGTCGGGCAGGTTTGGTACTGTCGCGACATGCTCGGTGGTGTGGAGGTTAACGTCCACAGTGGTATTGTTATGCTTGTATTTTTTAATCTCATGCTGTTCTGTTAGGGAAAGCTTTGTCTGCAGCTTTTTGCTGGCACTCTGGGCCTTTTTGTTTACTAAATCTGGTACCGAAGTGATAAACATGCTATATCATTTTAAAAACGTGTGTGTGTTGTGGCGGGAAAGAAAAAAAATTTCGGGATCCAAATTTTTTTTCGTCGTCGTGTGGCGCGCGCGGAAATAATATACAACACTAAATTCGTCGCAGGTTTGGCGCACTGGCAGATAAAGGCATGGTGGAGAACCGGACACGGAACTTTCGAACATCCAAGACCCGCAATCCTTCACACTTGTCCAGGTAGGCAATGCTGCTGGCTGAGAGATGGGCTTCAAACCCTCCAAGCCATTTCCGAGTAACCCGCGCCCCGTACCGTCGTTCAATAGTGGCAATGTGCTGGTCCACAGTGCTTTGTGCGATCCCCCCGCCAAACCGTACAATAAAGTTATTCAAGCTTGCTCGCGTTTGATTCATTGGTAAAGGAACGTAAATGTAAGAAAAATAACATGAAAATTTTTTATATTTATATATGGATATGGACCAGCTGCAGGTCCTCAACCCTTCATTCACAATGCACTCGTCAATCGCTCTACGCAAGGGTCGTCACGAACCTGCGATGAGCATGCCGTTCCGAGCCACGCGGAGTACTCGGTGCTGCTGTATTGCCGGCTAACCATCCCTCCTGTGTTGTTGATTGCATCCAGGAGCGATTCCAACTGATCTGCCTTGCTGCTGGGCTTGAACTTGATAATATATTCTCGTAACGCCATAATTAAAGGGACGAAAGGGCGGGGTTAGCGCACTCTTTTATATATATATTTTTTGTCAAGGGTGCGCCATGTCGGTGAATGCAAAAAGGGTTAGGCCAGGATTTGGGAGCGCCCCCCCCACCCCAGAATAGAAGATGCGGCGCACGCGCGGCTCGACCGGCCGGCGTTTTGAGACAAAATTAATAAAAAATTAATTATTTTATTTTAAGTTAGTTCATAGCCCTTTTATTACTTTTATCTGTTAAATGGGCTAACACTATCCACAACCGCCAATTCCCACAGCGAGTCTGCCGTGGTCGAACTCATATTCGCATTGTAGCTATTGCCGGCCAGCTCTGCGTACAAAACGCCGCCGCCCTGTTGAATAATCATAGACTGAACCTGGCGAATCTTTTGATGCGAGGTGGCATGCTTGAACTGGACCGTGTATCGTTTGATCATTATAAAGTGTGAACGTGAATGTGAGTGTAGGGAGAGACGAGGGGGAAGATAATACGCTTTTATAGTAGATACAACAGAGAGTAGTAAAGTTTTAAAAATCAAAAAAGAAAACTAGTCACATATGAATAACAAAAGAGAGTACCTCTTTTTATTTAAAAATCAAGCGCCAAAGATCCGTAAAACAGTTGGAAAGAAAGAAAAATAGACAGATAAGCCCGCCCTTTTATATTTTTTTTTCTTACCCTTGTGGCCTTGTGGAGTCCAAATATGGAACTAGTAGTTAAGGGCACACCACAGTAAGCCAATCTTCACGTGGCGATTTCCTACAATAGACTAGGCCCCGCCGTGGGTGGAGTGACTGGTTACGTCAACAGGGCGGTCGGTCGGGGTTCCGACATTGATCGGGTCACAGAACAACTTTTTATTGATTCGAAACAAACCCAAATATTCGTATTAAACCTTGTGCGCGCGATTCAAGCTTACCCACCGGCTGCCGATGTGGCCCCGTGCGCCCTTGCCTTTTACAGAAAATTTTTGGGATCGCAGGTTTTTTTTTTGTTTTTTTTTTTTGGCCTAGTCTGGATTAACTCCATAAAAAAAAAAGACATTATAGGTCCCCACACAGTTTCAATGGCTTTCTATTTTCCAGTTGAGTATAAATACATTCATCTTTTTTGGCTACATTAATGACACATCGTCAACGTTGGTGTGGTTTCGCAGCCATACGACCAGCGTACTATCCAGCTGCGCACTAAACACCCCTTTCCCTTGCTGTACTATTTGGCCCCCGTTTGTCGTGATTTGATACTGTAGTTGGTTTGTGGCGGTGTGCCCTGCCTCAGGGATGAGCTTGATCCGATACAGTCGCATGACCTTTTTATTATTATTATTATTTTTTTTCGTCTATTCGGTTGGATCAATTGATTTGTTCTGTGAATTCCCTAGTGCATGGGGGAGGAGAGGATTCGTCGTCGGTTCAACTCTTATTGTTCAATTGCAGCCAGTCCCTTTTTATTTTTTATTTTTATTTTATTTTTCCCATATACCGAACAATAAGCGTTATCGATATATATTATATAAAATTAATTGACCAAGAAGGGTTATTCCGTTCTCCTTAAAAACAATTTGTTTATATAGTACGGACGTCTTCAAATTTGCGGGTTTGATTTCGGACGTTTCAGAAACTTGGCTTTTTTTTCTTCTTTCTCGTTTCGAGCGCACCAGCCCTCATGGTCATGCATAATATGCATATGGTATGTTCCATTACCGCATGAGAGAGTGCGTCCCCCCTCGTGGCCAAAAGAAGCGTTCATTCACCCCCGGCCCCCCACCCAGTATACTTGTCCAGTGTGTTCAGTGTCAATTTTTGAATGGATTAGAATAAAATACAGTAATAAAGAATAAATATGCGAGGCGGGTTTCTTTTTCTCTTCTCTTCTCTCACTGCCTGAGGAACTCTCGTATAGAAGGATTCACATTGAGGTAGACGGCAGCCCGTCGGTTCACGAGCACGTCAACTCCACACCGATCCCGATGGCAATACAGAACGTAACCACCTTCCCGGTCAATCAGCCGCTCCACCAATTGCACGTCGTCTCTAGTCGCTGAGTCTTCGAACCGGATACAGTAGCGTTCAAGATCAGACATGGTCGTGTGTTTCGTTGAGTATGTGTGTGAAGAGGGAGAGTGTGATGTATAGGGTGCGCACCAAAATGTGGGAGGTGAAGAAGGAGGGGGGGAAAGGCATCCAATCAATCCGGCATGACGCAATTCCTAAATTACGATATGATCAACCCGTTTAACCACCTTGGTGCGCATCAAATCTTTCACCAAACCACCTTGCAACGTCGCCTTTATCTGATACGGGAGAATGAGAATTTCTCGTACCAGTCCGCCGCTCTCCATAATATGCTTCTTCACAAGCTCAACTTGGTCCTTTGCGGCTTGTCGATGGAAACTGATCACATAAAGATCTCTGCCGATTTCGTGTTGCGATATCGTCGAGGTTGTCGATTCAACGCTGCTAGCGTTGCTGGCGTTGCTGGCGTTGCTGAGTGATGGCTTGTGCGCACCTTTCCGCCAATGCGATTTCAACGACCGAAGGCTTTGGAACCTTTTAAGACTGTTGGACCGTTCCATTGTGTTTTTTATTGTTTTATTTTTGGGTTGTTGGTTAATGCAGGAAATCGCCGTTGTTTTATACTGAAAAAAAAAAAATAAGAGAGAGAAACTCACTGATCGAGGTTGCCTAATTAAGGGGGGGGCTGGGTTTTTTTTTCTCTTCCTTTCGCTCGCTCGCACTAAAAATAGGCCGCCTTACGCTCGCTCGTGTTCAGAACGTTCGAACTGGCCGCGGCCTGGAATGTTTGAGTTTCATATAAGATTGTATGACGGTTGTGGCGTGGTTTATTTTTTTTTTTTTTTTGCGCTCTTTCTATCGATATCCAACACGTCGTCTTCCCCATATGGACAATATATACGGTGTTTGCGTATTAATTGTGCCGTGTTTGCGTAACGATTCTTTTTTTGCGCGCTTTTTTTCTTTCTTTCTTTCCCAGCGTGATTATGTAATCGACGCAAAGCTTTAAAAGCTTTCAAGCCCCTTTTATTTGCGCGTAAGAAGACCGCGCGGTCAAACCCGTTAATTAATTAAAGCCAAAATTTTCCAAACCGCCCAAATACTAATACTCCCAAACACTTTCAACATGAGCAACGAACTACAACAAGCCAAAGACCTAATCGCCAACAACAGTTTCCTATGTGTCAGCAAGACCTGGTGTCCAGACTGTGTCTACGCCAAAAAGGTGTTTGCCGAGCTGAACGCCGCCCCACATGTGGTTGAGCTGGATAAGCTTGACAATGGCAAGGAGCTACAAGCCGCCTTTTTGGAGCTTACCAAGCAAAACACTGTCCCAAACGTGTTCATCAAGCAACAACACATTGGCACTGAAGACGATATCAAACGGCTGCATGAATCCGGCGAGTTGAAGCAACAACTGGAACAAGCCGGGTTGACTAATTAAAAAATTTAAGGTATATATAAGTTTTGCGTGTTTCTAAAGATTACCTCGCTTTTCCTGTTCGCGTTCAATCGCTTCAAACAAAGACTTGAAGTTTCCGGCGCCAAACCCGGCAAAGTTGTTTCGTTGGATAATCTCAATAAACACGGTTGGCCGGTCAAGCAGCGGTTTTGTAAAGAGTTGGAGGAGGTAGCCGCCTTGATCAAAGTCAATGAGCACGTCCAAAGCACGGATATCCTCAAACTTTTCATTCAGTACGAGCGATGATTTGGCAAGGCGGTCCTGGACGGTTGTATAGTACGAATCCGGTACTTTGATAAACTCCACCCCGCGTTGTTTCATCCTCCCCACCGTCTCGAGAATGTTGTCGCATTTTAATGCAATATGCTGTACGCCTGGGCCGTCATAAAAGTCAATAAACTCTTCAATCTGAGACTTTTTCTTGCCCACTGCCGGCTCGTTGATTGGCATCTTGATCCTCTCGTCGGGGGAGGCCATGACTATACTCTTCAACGCGCTGTACTCTGTGCTAATATCCTTATCATCCACCGACCAAAACCGATGGAACCCCAGCACTTTTTCATAGTACGCACACGCGCTATCCATCTTATCCCAGTCCTGGTTCCCCACGCAATGATCAATCACGTCGAGCGAAATGTTGTCGAGGAGCTTATTGATGGGGTCGTGGGTGACTGGATATTCTACAAACCCAGGCAGAAACACACCAGTGTATCCGGATCGGTTAATCAGAGTGTGAGTTGTCTCGCCATACGTGTTAATCTTGGCCATCATGACGCTGCCAAACCCGTCCTCCTTTCTCGTCTCGGGTTTTGACAGCGGTATGGCGCCATTCTCAACGGCGGCGGTAAACACTGCCGACACGTTATCCACGGTGAACGCCACGTCCTTGACAGCATCGCCATGCTTGACAAGATGGCTGTGAATCTCATCAACCAGGGCTTGCTCGGCAGCGTCGTCCGATTTGGACCGCAACGCGCTCATAAAGACAAACACCACGTCGCCATTCTGCACTGCATGCGCGCTGATAGCCCGGCACCCAGTCTCGAGCCCCCTGTACGCCAGATTCTCAAATCCCATTCTTGTTACATAATACGAGGCGGCCTGTTTGGCGTTTCCAACATACCAAGTGACATGATCGTACCCTCCATAGCTCGATTCAAAATTGTTTGTCATGATAGTTTGTTACGTGTCGTCGATAGAAGCTTTAAAAAAAAATTAGCGGGACTTGTTTGTAGTGCGTTTGATTAAGCGGGCTTTGTTTATTCTTGTTCGAATGAGGCAGGCCCAGTATTTGTGTGTGTGTGAAAATATAAAAAAAACACAGTAAAGAAATATCCTTGTTCTTATAAACCATACAAACAAAAAAACGTCTCCGCTTTTTCTCCTCGAGACCCTTGCATCTCGGCTATGAACGGGGGGTGGTAGGATCACGCGCAAACTGACCGAGACATTTGTACGTTTTTTAGCTGTACTCCGCAATGAGCGCATCACGGACCATGTTGCCGCACAGCTTTGCGTACGGGTTTACTTTACTAGCAACTGCTCGGGCCAGCTCGTTCCCGTATAGACCAGCAGAGTACAGCGCGTTGCTGGCCTTTTCCTCCAACTGCCACCGCTCGTCGGGGTTCATTTGTTGCTGCGACATGGAGAGGTAGATGCCGCCGAGCTGGGAATAAGCCTGGCAGAGGATGGTGCCTTGCATTTTGGAAACGACTCTGTTGCTCGGCTCGGCTAGCTCGACGGCACGGAGAAGATCGCGTAGTATTGGGTTAATGTCGTCTTCCACCTCCTCTTTACATAGCCGACGCACCTGGGCTCGGTTGTTGTAGGCGGAAGCGTATTCGGGGTTGGTGGCTATAATGCTGTCGAGTATGGACTTGGCGGTTGAAAGGTTGTGCAGACCGCCAGTCTCGACTAGCTCGATTGCCTGCTTTTCCTTCGCGACGAGAGCGTCGATATTGGAAACGTGGCGATCGGGCGGCAGGCTCACGTCGACTTTGATCTCGTCTACGTTATGTTCTTGCTCGTTGTTTTGGAAAATAGCTGATAAGACGCGTTGGTCGTTGGCAGTTAGATTTGTAGCGACAGACATTGGTTTTTGTGGCGGCAAATAAATCTCGAATCCGAGTGGTGATGTGTGGGTGGTTTAAATTAATTTTTGTTGTTGTCTTTTTCTTGGAATCGATGGAAATCCCCGCCTTCCATTACCGAAACACCGGTAATAGCCGTTCAGCAAGCGAGACAAAACATGTCTCGAGATCTTGAGTGCGTGCCCTTTTTTTTTTCCAGCAGCGGTTACGTACATGTGACAAGTAAGCCGCCTAGCCCCGCAACAATAACAATCAAAAAAAAAAATTCTGCGCTGTATTGATCAGACCAATGTAGATATTACCAAAGGCCCGGAAGGAGCCGTATTAATCCCCTTCCACGTGGGCGGTCGCTGTTGATTGCCATTATTTATTGGAAAAATGTTGAGCCGCACGTTGCGATGCAGCTTCACCCCTTTTATATATTATTCTTATAAGATACAACACGGAGAGATAATGAAGCTTATATACCAATATAATGAACCATGCGTGTGTAATGGAACTACAACATATTGATAAGCCTTTCGCAAAATGATTGTCGCGCTTAGGTTTGGTGCAAATTATTCTTATAAGAAGATAACAGAGACAGACAGAAACCCAATTTATTGTCTATTTGGAAAAAAATCCATTTCCGCAATGGAAGAATCCGTAAGAGTTGTTCTGAATGCTTAAGAATTCGCCGTATGTGTGCTCTTCGCTTTTGTATTGCTAACAAAATATATAGGTCGTCGTTCTCAAATGCTACGATGATTTGAACGATCTATTCAGCGATTGCGACAATACCTCTCAATCTGGCAACGGCCACAATATGGATCACGATGAAGATAACGCTGAGGGCGACGACGATGACGACGACGACGAGGATACCATTGTATACTAATACTAAAACATGTAAGGCCTTATTCACGTACGTGTGTTTCAATATGGCATTTTCTTGACACGTCTGACATACGTATAAACTTGGCACATAACGTTATATATTACTTTGCAGCGCTGTAACTTTGCCTAATCATCTAAGGCCTTAACCTTAAAACGCTTTTAAGTTTTGTTAAACCTGCTGGACATGTCTTGCATGTCCCTTTGTCAAACCTCCTAGCTAGGTTATGCCATTATTCTTACACATGCATAAAGTTTATCCTGGCACCAAGCGCCCTGTTCTTGGTTGTTTTATTTTTTAATTCTATTTAACAGAGATCAGATTCTCGAGATTTTTCTCGTCCCTCATACAATCGTGCCTACCATTAAGGTCTCCTCCTCAACCCAAACGGCGTACGTACCGCTGCGACATCTCAAAATGCGACTGCTGCTTCGACCCAACAAGAACCTCCAACGAAACTTAAGCAATTAACTGGTACACCCGCTACTGCTCGACAACGAGAAAGGCGACAAACACTGTCCCTATCATCTTAGTCTTCGGCTCTGTCAACTACTATCGAGTATACCACGAGAATATGTGGAGATTGCTACCTTTGACATACTTCACATCCTATTGAGCATTTTCTCTTCTTTGATCTGTGTGGAACATTCATCCGTTGTGACAGTGATCAAGCTAACGATGAAATGTCAAGTTCTTGATAAGAAGGAATGAGCACGTAACTTTGGTTTATAGGATCTTGGTCAACGTACACCATTATCACCGCGGTTTACAATGGGAAAAAGAAAATGATGCCTGACAAAAGCATTGAGATTGACTATTCTTTTCAAGCTTCTTATAATATATCAAGTACCACAACTTTATGCGGACATTGCTTCCTTTGACAACCTTCACATCCCACTGACCACTTCCTCTCCTGTAGACACTCCAGACCCATCATTGAACACTATCATCACTGAGTTCGAAGATGGTAAGGCGGAAAACAGTCTTGGAACCGTTACTAACGCGTTCAGCTCCTCTTATCACCGCACACTACAAAAGCATGTTGCCAATCCTCAGCCTAGGCAAGCCAGTTACTAATCTTCAAGTCGAACCTCTTCCTGCCATCAAGCTTCATCGATGTTACTCCCACTGAATCTAGGGATATTAGAGCGTCTTTTGTTCAATAAAACGGCAGCTGGTCTGCTTGGTATGGAACACTTTTTATAACTTCCACAGCTCGCGCTCTGCACGAGCTAGACTAGTACGAAATGTCCACAATAAATACCAGACTCGGCCTTATTTGCTACTACCACCAAGATCTGCACTAGGGGCTGTTCGACCCATTGAAGGATTTTGAGCTGGGTTTGGATCTTGCACTAAGCTTGCGATTCTTGGCCAGGACTTCATCTCTGCCATACTTTGAGTAGCAATTTTCTCCAAGGTGTCCAAGTTTTCGGCAATGGGTACACATTGGTCGTTTCCGACTCTTTGTGAAAGCTTTGGAGTTTGGTGGGCCGGGTTCTGCAAAATATGTCCTTGTCTTCGCTTCATGTAGCGCATCCAAGAAGAAGGATTGCGTAAGCTTTGTTGGATCAGTGTGTTGATGGGCAAAAACGTCTTTGATTTTCCCATGTTGAAGATTAAGGAAAGCAAGGAGATCAACGGTTTCTTGAGTCAGGCCAGCATTGTCACAAGCTTGTCGGATCCAGTATAGCTCATTTGCAACGTCAATAAATGGTTCAGCAATAGATTCGGCGGTAGTGAGGATACCAAACTTATTTGCAATCAAAGTCAGGAAATGAAATGTAGTGGTCGGTTTGTGCTGTTTACACAGGTATCTATAGGCAATTGAAGGGTCGTTCTCGGATTCAGAATCTTGCGGTATTGGTAAAGTTTTTGAAACAGTAATTTCCAAAATAATCCTCAAAGCCCTTCGAAGGTCCATAACGAGCTGTTGAGTAGATGCTGTACCGTCGAGCAAGAACTGTGGAAACTCGGCGTGAACAAATTCTGCTTTCTTCGTCAGTTCGCAACTCCATTGTACTTGGTTGGTAATGCCAGTGAGTTTGGTAACATCCTTGAAAGTAGCCTCCATGACGTATAGGCTCAAGAGCAGATTATTTAAGCCCCCCTTGAAGGGATTCTCAGTGTTTAGTGCTGATGAACTTTCAAGGTCCATGTTGTAGAGAGCTGTAAAACTCGGAACAGGCATATGCATGGGGGGGGAGGGAGATGGGGGATAAAGGCCGTCTTTTATATAATACCCCGCACGTGGTCAAGTCCCGGGCCCCGCTTATGAATTCCGTGTTAGAGATTGGGACAACACCTCTGGGTCACATGATATGTTCCCCTATATTGTATTCTAGCTCTCTACTTTCGCCTAGTTCAATAATTTCTAAGATTCTAAATTGCCTTGTTGAATAGCACCCTCGTTGGTCTATACCCGATACTGGTAGAACAACGTCTTGTGCTACATTCCGTTTGTCAAGTTTATATACGCGCGGTCTTTGAGCGACACACGTTACATAATATCACATGACCAGCACCCCTTTTCCCAGCACTACATAAACACACTTTCGTGCTATTTTCTATTCTGTTTTTATAGCTTTAGCACAACCCTCTCTCCTCCTTTCATGACGATGATGGATACGACAGACCAGCTGGGAGTGGTATGCGTAACTGGTAGAGGGCAACGGATTGTTAAGATTTGTTCAGAGACACATGCGGGGCTGATGCTATGTATGGCCTGTAATGCCGAGGACTATATAAGGTCTCGTAGATTCAGTACTAGAATGGTAACTTTTATTCTTCTTACTCTACACCCCCTAAAAGGTACTCGATCCTCTGTATACAGGTCCGGTACACCTACGCCAACCAGGAACAGCTGGGATAGCTGGAACAGGCCAACCTGACTGGTTGTCTACAGAACTAATTGCAAAACCCAACAGCAAATTTAACAGCCAAAACCCCTCTGTTTAGAAGTCTATAAATACAGGACCATTTTCCCTCTCGTTCTCCATCAACAACTCTCGGGAGAGCACCTACCCCGTGTCTGGTTCTCTCCGCATTTCCCAATTCTTCCATTGGCACATTCGATCAGACGGGCTACGGATCGCGCATTTTGTGCTCTGTATCCAGGAAATCATCAAGGCCTACCGCTTTACCACTTTATACACGCCCTTAGAGGGCGAGACGCAAATTATGCTTGATTTTGTCCGCTCTGTTATGGCGGGCGAATTTGGCGATGTGTATTGGTTATTTCACCGACGCTTTCCTCCAGTAACTTGTATTCCTTATTGATTATGATTTTATTATATAGTTTTTTTAATATTTAATAAAAGAGAAAAAAAGATTAATGAAGTCAAAGGATCCGAATAAATAACAATACTATGGTATGGGTATGGGTATTCAATTTTAAAACATGTAACAACGCTATTATAATATATCCCTTTAGAGAACTCCTCCGCAGCTTCCTAGGAAAGGTATCAAAGGCTAAGAACGAAAGAAAAAAAAACACATTCATACATAAAATCTAACCCTCGTTAGAGATATTACTAACACAATGCTTAACAAACAGCTGCATATCGCCGATAGTCTTCCGGTTCATGCTTTGAACGGCGGTGGTAGCAGACCCTGGCTTGGAAAACTCGACAAACCCAAACTCCCGCGACTTGCCGTCAACATCCTCACACAAACTAGCCTTGTTAATCTCCCCATAGATACAAAATAGCAGCTTCAAGTCGTCGTCGGACTGGATCAGGGACGGGTCCAGATACTTGACAAAGATTTCAGTGTTGGACGTGGTGACGGTAGCAGGAGGAGAATGGGCTGACTTGGCTGGGCTTTGGATATTAATCTTTGCTGATACTGGCGATGGTTCTGTTGATGATGGTGGTAGTGGCTTCTCCACTTTTGGAACTGGTACGGATAGCTGTGGAGATGCTGGCTTGACAGGTTGCGGTGGCGGTGGTCGTTGCGAGTGGTAGTACGGGGCAATTGGCATCATGAAATGAGGTGGCGGCGGCGGCGGCGGCGGGTGGGCATGCGTGATTTGAGGTTGTTGCGGTGGAGTATTAGCAGTAGAAGTAGCAGGAGGAGGAACGACTTGTTGTGGTACTGGCACTGGAGGTATGTACACCATATCCGGCTCATTCACAGTAACCGGTTTAGTCAGCTCGGTACAGATCTTCTCCTTGGATGAGTACATTGACATGTCTTGCAAACCCTTCAACTCGCTTGGGTAGACCTGCAAATAGGAGTTTTGAACAAACACTTGCTTAACTTGGTTGGACAGAAACTCAGCAGCATCTTCTTGCAACTGGACCAGACCTTGTCGTTTCCCAAACTCGTCCTTATCCTCGTAAATATACGTGGCTTGGACCTTGCCGTAGTTGATAAACACCGCAAACAGCACGTCTGGAGCCCATCCACCTGGAATCCCAGCGATTCGAACCACTCGCGACTTGACTTGTTGAACTGGTTGAGGAGGAGGTGGCGGTGGCGGAGGTGGAGGAGGCGCTACTGCCTGCTGGTGATGATGATGATGATGGTGGTGTGGGTGAGCCATCATCATTGGCCCGCTAATGATAGCTGGCGGCCGTGGAGTCGGCAGCTGCTGCATCGTCGCCACTTGTGAATCTGGCGATGGGTTTGCCATCATCATTGCGGCATTCGTGTTGTTTTCTTGGTTGATGGTCATATTGTCTAGACACTCGACCAGATTCTGGTCATCAAACCCGCTGCTGCTGTTGTTGTTATACGTGTACTTCATTCGAGGCTTGATTTGCAGCAGGTAGTTGCCTAGGTACAACGGCTCAGGGAACATTAGCGCGTTGTTCACGCCGGCAGTGTCCTTGAACTTGATGAATGCAAAGGCGTTGTTGTTGGCGTTTGACTTGATAAACAGGTTGTCCACCTGGCCAAACTGCTGGAACACACGCCGCATGGCATCACCTCGCACTCCAACCGGCACGTTCCCCACGTAGATGGACAGCTCTTCAGTGTAGTCTTCTAGACTTCCTGGCATGCGATTGCCGCCGTCGTGAAACCGGCCATTCTTTTCAAACCGCCGTTTCTTGTACGAACCGTTGCCTCGTTGCCAAGATTGCTTGTACCCGCCGCCAAACCGCGGCGAGGATGATGATGAGGATGATGATACCGCGTGTTGCTGCTGCTGGTGGTGGTGGTCTGGTGGCGGCTCGTTCTCATCATTCGCATGTGGTGGAGCGCTTCCACTACCACTACCACGAAACTTTCGTCGGCTGTTCAATGACTGGGAATGCCGACCTCCTGCGCTGCGACCATTCGCTTGTTGCTGGTAATAATTTGGAGACCGTCGGTATGACATTGTTAATGTGACGATCGTGACTAGCTCAACCAAAAAAGACGCTGCAGCAAGAACAAGAATCAGAATCGTGCTTTTGAAAGCGGGTTTAACTGTTTATTTTCAATCTTTCAAAGCTGCCCCCCTTTGGACCTTTTATAAAAATAAAATAAAATACAAAACAGGGCAGATTTAGGAAAAAGAAGAACAATTAAGCACCAAACAGACGTCGTTGCAGTAGTGTGGTTGTTGTCGGGAAGAAGAGATGGAAAAATCCCCGATCGGTTTTGAGGCGCGCGCGTATTCTGTGCGGGTCAACGACGCACAGTTTGAAACGACGGGGGGTTTTTTTTTTGAGCCGCAAACGTTTTTTGTACAAGCCCCACAACTCAATCGTTCCGATCTTGAATGCGCAGATAAAGGAAGAAATACTCCAAAAAGGCACCGTCTAGAGCTCGTTGATAGGATTGGCCCATGGAGCAGCAGAAAAGTCACAACTTTTGTTATAGCGTATATTTCCAAAGCACTTGCCAAGTCACACTCGTTTAAAACGGTCCGTGTTAGTTTCTCTTGCATAATGTGTCTATTCTATTCTGTTTAACCTCAAAAAGGTGATGTGGCCATGTCTCAGTGTAGTTTCAGATTGGGCGCGGCGGAGTTCATTCCGGGACGGCTGCCGACCTCCTGCGTGTGCGCCATAGATTCGGCCCGATGCATGCAAAGAAAAAAAAAAAAACTCACGGAAAAAAAAAAAAATGAGTTTATCTCGTTCTCTTTTTCTGATACCACCGAACGAAACCGTCAAATAACTATCTCATGAGTACACAAGTGCAGTTGTTTGTATGTGCAGTCTTTTGTTCCGTAAAACTTGCTAACCGAAAACACACACAAAAAAAAAAGAGCACTCCGTTAAAGCTGATATCGATACCGATCGAGGTGTACCCGAAATATGTCCACGGGGTTCTAAAACTGCTACTCAAAACATGGCGAGAAGAGGTATTAATGAAAGAGCTGGAGAATTATCCATCTATAGGCGATCTTTTGGACCCAAGGCGGCGATATTCACATAAAGAGGACAATACCATCTCGGTGTCCAACACCCCCATCGAGTCCACCACGCCAACAATCCAAGATAGATGCGACATGTTGGAGGAATTTATCAATGTGACCATCACATCAGTCGAATGCTCGGTGATATGCCCTACCGAGCTGATCGACGTGGTATGGAACAAACTGGACCTGGATGTGTCACAAGAAGAATATATCGCCATCCAAGTCGACGGCGACGGTATGGACACTGGCTCAAGGGTTTTACAAATCAGTGCCCCGTTGGCTAGTAATGGCATTCCTCTATTTTTCCTCGCCACGTACTACTCTGACTACGTTTTGGTACCATCAAACGCTAAACGAAACGTGTTACGAGCGCTTAAAGAGCGCGGGTTCCAGTATGCCAATACCACCGACTCGTACGTGCTAGACACTCAGCTCGGGACTGAAAAAAACCAGTACCCAGAATCGCTGGTGGATCAGACGTTTGAGCAGTTCGCCGCAGCCGGTGTGGCGGCGGAGGTGGACCTATCCGCGCGGCTTTTACTCACCGGGTCTAGAAACAGCAACGACGACATGTACATGGCCATCGTCAAGACGATAATAAACCCTCCGCGGTATTTTTCAATCACCATTAGTAACAATGAAATGTCGCTTATGTTACAAGACTCGACGGTGCCCACTTTCCCTGAAAACTCGCTGCAAGGCTCGTTGCAAGAATTTGTCATTCCAGTCACGTTTGACCTCCGCGGACTGCCGGAGAACAGCACTGGTATTGTTTCCGGTGTCGCGTCAAAGATTAAAGCGAATAGCAAGAGGCCTATACACATGAGCTATGTCTCGACCGCCAAAAGCGGGCTCGTCTTGGTATCCGAAGAAGACGCCGACGACGCTGTAGTTTCAATGGAATAAATTTTTTAAAAGCTACTGTCTATTCTGCTGTAGAATCTTTTGTTGGGTGGCGTTCCGCCCGTTTGTGATTGCTTGGTCAAACTGCTCATCAGTCATGCTACCGGTGACGCCCTTTGCCAGGTCGGAAATGAGCCCCAGAAAGTTTTCCCGGCGCAAAATGTTTTCATGTCTCCATTCGTCGCGTTTCCGTTCCTCTTGGGCTAGCGATTCGGCATCGCCAATCTCTTTATATTGTTCCCGCTTGTCCTGCGTTAAAGCAATCAGATTGAACCGCACCTCGCCTTCTGGGTTGTTTATGATCCGTTCCTGAAGCACCTGCGCAAGTTTTGCTGGAAACTGTTCAAACTCGCCGTGGTCGATTGCGTTTGGTTGAAGCCCGTCTAGCTCGACGAGCCGGCCATTGACAGGCACGTACGCAATAAAGTGGTACAGACCGTCATTCTCCTCATCTTTCGGCTTTTTATGGTCGTCTTCATCGTCTACAAACGGGTTTGGCCGTGAGAATGAGTTGTGTACTAGACGGATGGGATCGCTGTTTGAGATTGCTTCCCCACGTAGCTCTGCGTCAAACGATTCGGTAAATAAACGAAATTCAGACAACGTCTCGCCAATATCAATATCCGGTCGGTTTAGAAGGATGCTCAGCACGGCCTGCGTCGCACATGCGTTTTGGATGCGCTGTTGAGCGAAAAACACGGTAGGGTCTTGTGTATACTCGCCAAATTGCGGACTGGTTTGGGAGCCTTGGTATTGACTGGATCGGTACTTGAACAGGAAAATGACCCCGTATAGAGGCTGCACCTGGTTCAAAGAGCCTTCATCGATGGACAACAGCTCTTCAAACTGAACGCCCTTGACGCCAATCTTTTCAATCAGCTCCGTGAACACACCAGCATCGCTTTCGATAGTATTCCAGTTTGACATGTTTTATTATTGTGAGTGAAAGTGGTGGCGAGAAAAAATTGGTTGGGAGCATGCATCTTTATTCAACGTTATAAAAGCTAAACAACCCGCCTCGATTCGAATGACGAGAAAAGTAGTCAAAATCGACAGAGACGGCGGTTCCCAGCATGACTGCTCGTTCGTCTAGGGACAATGGACCGGCTACGTTTTGATATTGGTCTTCAGTCCCCACAAAACTCTCCGGGTCCATCCGCAAAACATATACACCCGTATCGGTAAACATTTCTCGACCTAGCCCTACCCAGTTTCGATCAATTGCGCCTAGGGTTTGGCCTTGTTCATCTTGGACGGGAAAGCTAAAGGCGAGGAGCCCCGAGTCCACGGCGCCAAACTGGGTGAACTCCTCCTCCTCGCCGCTGTTCAAAAATAGATTGTATTTTCTGCGCCACGCGTGCCATTGCTGTTTAGTCTCCCCAACCACAATCTCGTTTTCCTGATGCGTGGAAGGTAGGATGGCCTTAATGTGCGAGTTGATGAACGAGAATGGCCGGCGGATAGTCATGATATGCTCGCCCTGCCGGTTCATCACTCGCACGCTGAATGGTCGGTGCAGTCTGTAAACCTGTCTTAAAATAGCCTTGGTGATGCCAAAATCTTCCTCCTCCATGTACCCAATGTGGTTGCCAAGTGTATCCAGAATGGCATACCGGTTGGCTTGCTCAAACCCCAAAAATACATTCATCATCTCAATCTGCCGTTCTATGAGTAGAGTGCGGTGGGATAGCAGCTCGCACACTTGGTCGTGGTGCTGAATAATGCCATTGCCACCTAGATCCGATGATGACGATGCTGGCTGATGAGGTCGTCGCTGCTTACGTAGCTCGATTTGCTCAGCGACTCGGCGAGCGTCAAACCTCCGACCAGCGTTTGTTCGTAGAGAAGAGTATGTGCATTGTGGGGTTGCCAGGGTTCGTGTTGCTGCCCGTAGTGGTGCCGTAAGCGAATGGGGTTTGAACATTGTTCGGTAAAGAAGGAAAGGAAAGTGAGGTGAGGTCGAATTTGTTCTTGGATATGCGCGCGCAGGGTTACTCTGAAAATCTGACCCTAAGCGGCTCATACCGAGAAAAAAATGATATAAATATCAGGTGAAATACTTGCGAATATGGACCAAACCGACAAACAAAATGCTAGCAATTCTCATCATTCTTACCGTGGTCTGTGCAAAGTCTATCTTCAACCCGGAGCAGATCTCGCTCAAGGTGATGGCGCCGTCGAACAAGACTCTGGACGGCAGCTACCTTAACTTTATGCGGCAAGGTGCAGGCATCAACTACGTGTACGCGGCTACCAATTCCAAGCAAAACGCACCTGGGAACTTTAAGTTTAACAATGAAACCCATGACGTGTTGGAATCAAAGTGGAATCTAGGTTACCCATCGCCAGTCTACATTGGAGGAGGCACTGTGAACCGGATCGTTGGCGTTGGGGTAAATGGGCCGACTCCAGGGTTTGGTATCAACAGCAACGGCCTGTTGACTATGAATGGAAGCCAAACGGGGTTTTATGCGTGCGATGGGACCTACACTCCGTACCCTTTAGCCATTCCTCAGCCTCACATTTTCTACGGCGCGGTTGACAATCCAAACTGTCAACCAATCAGCTTATATGCTGTCTACTATACGTACAAGTAGGTCATTTAAGAATTTGTACATTATATATGGCACTTTTTACATCTACATGAGCGAGTAGGCAGCGGAACGTTTGGTACATGTCTTTGCCAAAACTCTGCAGTGCAGTTTTCACCTTCATACTGGATTGTTGCGGTGGTGATCCCCAGTTCACAAACGTTGGGGAACAATGGAGCCTTCTCGTCAATCGACCTGGGCACGGTGAACTTTCCATGCAAGCCGAATGCCAGCTTGTACAAATTCTTGCAGTGTTTACCAAACGATTCAAGCGATTTGAACGTGAATCGGCCTTTAGAAATGTACATGACTACGCTGTAAAGGTTCGGCGCCCGTTTAGCAAACAACTCGACAGCTTCATCTGTAATAGCATACCCATCTTCGCTACTTGAGCAGAAGAATAGAGAGAGATGATGGATTCTTGTGCTAGCTAGTGAGACAAGCTCCGTCGGGAGGAACGTCTCGCCCGTTGCGTTGAATGATAACGAGGATACGTTACACCGTCCCACTGCTTCCATCGCTTCTGGCAAGTTTCTAACCACCACGCTTAGCTTGGATAAGCTCGGGAACCGGGCCAGCAAATTGGCATTTCCGTTCAGTGTGCAACATAGCTCGGTGATGTTTGATAGGTCACGGCTGGTGGCGGTATAGGGTATTGACAAGTCGTCGAGCGGCGGCAACCCTAGCGTGTCCAACCCTGCCGTGCAAGCAAACTTGCGCATCATATCTTCATCTATAAACGCAACTACTTGCGAACCAAGCACGAAGCGTCGAAGGTGGGTATTGTTTTGCAACAGAGCGTCCATGCCCAGTGATGTAATGGGCGATGCGGTATGCAGCTCAAAAGTGTTCAGATCCATGCACCGTTCAGATACAACCTGCAGAAACGAGTCTGTGACTATACCCCCGTAGATCTGAATCCTTTGCAGTGTAGGCGCCAAACACAGCTTGAATAACGTATCAGACGGGAAATCCCAATTCTCAAAGCTCACTGATTTTAGCTTGGTCAGCAGCTTTGCATCAAGCTTGGCCATTCGGTACAGTTCAGGCTCATGTAGGTATAAAGACTCGATGAACGAAGCATACACTTTCAACCGCTCATGGCTCATCTTCTGTAGGTGTTCCAATGGAGGCGAGTGCCTCCATAGCAGTCGTGCAGATTCCTGAAACCAGAGCTGATTCACGCAGAGACAGTTGATCAGAGTTGTGTTGCTGCCACGGTCTGTCGACGCCACAATCTGTGAAATGATTTCCGGTAGGCAGAGTGTGTTATCCATTGTCCTTGTGAATGTTACAACCGCTGCATCTTATGAGGGTGGGGGGGGAGTATTAACGTATCCGTTGGGAGTGTGGCTCCCCGCCGTTTTTTTACCGTAAGCCGACTACCCCAAAATAGCGCGGCTTTGTTTTTTCCTACCTTGCTTTATTCCCATGAACACGGACGCCAGAAATTGACGGTTGGAAACGCTGCTCTGTCTGCACAATCACAAAGCAGCTCTCCCGATGATCGAATTACCCTGCTGTTATATTGTCAGCCGTGCTGGTTAGCGCCAAGTGCTAAGCGCTCCGGCACCTGAACTGAACGAGGCAGGACGTTATCAACATCAGTGGTTCATAAAAACGTGCTAACTCCAGCCAAATGTGCTAGTTCAAGCTCTTGTCGGGAAGGAAGGAACGGATCATGCGGCTCACCACTGGGGAGGCCGATTGGATGGGAGCGCGCTAGCTCTCACACACAAATTTTTTTTGCAACGATTTAAATTTTTTCACCCACCACTACACCAAGAGAAGAAGAAAAGAGCATGATACGGTCAACACTATCGAAACGATCGGTCACAAGCCGGTATATCCAGAGACGGCTAATCCACAATGTCCCTACGTTAAACAACCAAGACGTTTACGCGCAACAAGGCATCAACGGGCTATATTCAGCCAAAGGGTTCAACACCGTCTGGACCGATTACCAGCACCACCTCACTCAACAGCTCACCAAACTAACAATGGAGACGGAAAACGAGACACGAGTGCCGTTCCATATTCTCCAAAACACGGCACGGAAGTCCGACCAAGCACACGTCTTCAACTACGCCTCACAAGCCTTCAACAACCATTTGTTTGTTGAATCACTTACCGAGCCGGCCACCAACACTACAAAGCCTAGTCTGTCCCTCACCAAGAAAATTACCGAAACGTGGGGCGGTCTTGACGAGCTGAGAGAAGAAATGCTGCAAAAGGCTGATACTTTGCTAGGCAGCGGGTGGGTTTTCCTAGTCGAGGACGGCCACAAGTCTCTATACACCATGGCTTGTTACAATGCCGGAACCCCATTCGATATCGGCCGGGCCCAGTTATTCGACCTTAATGGTGTAGCTGACGACGCTGCTCAGTCCGTGGCGGAGATTGGTGAGATGGTGGCCAGTAAGGAAAAGAACCACTGTATCGCGCTGCTGGCGGTGAACGTTTGGGAACAGGCCTATCTTCCAGACTACTCGGTCGCCGGCCGCACTGACTTTCTGGAAAAGTGGTGGGATTCCATCAACTGGGACGTGGTCAATTCACGATTCTACCCTGAATAGTTTTTAATCTCATAATAAATACATTTGTACATTTTTCACATTAGCTCGTTGTCGTCCTCGGTGGGTATAGACGTGGAGACCAGCTCGAGCAGGGTCTCGTCGTTAGTCCAATCAACCCCGGCGGCTACGACTAGCATGGTTATAAACTCTTTCAGGACCGCCCCCTTTGCTCTTGCGTCGTCTAGCGAACGTTTACGTTTTGTGTAGTCTTCGTATTGTTCGGGGCTGAACGCGTCTTGCTGCTGTTTCCGCAACGAGGCCATTTTAGCGGCGATTTGGGATACTAGAACCGCGTTTCGGTCGTGTAGTTCCACATTCTGATCGCTCAACTCCCTACGTTCCTGCTCCATTTTCAGAATACGCTGGGATTTGGCTTGTAGCTGGTCGGATAGCTCGTCTCTGGTCTGGGCGAGGCGGAATAGAGCAGTGTCGCGTATAGTATCATTTTCAAGCAGGACGGCGCTTTTCAAGGCGGTGGATGATGAGCTGGTATTAGGTGCGAGTGCCAGGTACTCCTTCTCCTTCTGGCTCAACACGCTCGTGCTTATTCTGGGGATGCCAAACTCGTGCCTGCTCAGCTCGCGTGCCAGATCCATTTCGTCTTGGGAGTGTTGTCGGTCGGAGAGGTGTTGGGTTGGGACCGAAAAGGTGGCCTTTTGAAATTGCCTGATTATCCTTGATCTGTTGAACCCCCAGATTGATCAGCGTTCTAGCTTGTGTCAATCATAATGAAACTCACGTGCCAGCATTCCTGCCATTTGAACGAACTGGCTGGTGCAAGTAGGGGATTCGTAGAAAGCTAGTTAAAAAAAGCTCTCTCTCTATTCTTGGAATATTGTCCCAATCACTAACCATGCCCACCTAATTGATAATAATATCATAAAAATATGATAGCAATGCATACTGAGCCGCAGGGTTTTAAGCAAGGAATGAGTCATCAATGGGGAGGAGTGGCATTGTTGGGAGGGAATGGAACACAATTTTGGACAATTAAATGTTCCAATTCCCAGCCATCTACAGCTACAAACCCTTCTTCACCAAACAAGCCAACGAGCAGACATGGCGAGTCCAGCTATCCAACTGGAGCGAGCTTGTTCTAAACTACTGCCGACACAACCGCATCTACCAGCTCACCCCTGACCACGAGCTGTTCCACAACCGGGAGATCAATCGCGGACTGAGACCCGATACAATCCGGCTGGTATTTGAGCACATGATCAAACAAGGGCACGCAGAAGAGTATAACCAGGGCATACTAGTCTATTTCCGTACCCCACAAGAGTGGGCCACGGTGATACACGACTGGGTGCAGGAATCTGGCCAGACCGGCAGTGTTCTAACCCTCCACGAGCTGAGCCAGGGCGATCTGGTCACCAACACTGAGTTCTACCAAATCGACCCCGTGGTGTTGAAAAAAGCAGTCGACGTGTTGGTCCACCGCAGCCAGGCCGTGCTGATGAAAGCCGATGGTAAACTAGCCGGTATAAAGATGCTGTAGGAAAAAACAAAAAAAACAAAAAAAAAGTCACGTGTACATAAATAGAAAATAACTTAATCGCTCCGGTTTCACCCTTTTTCCCGCCGCCGATGCTCCGAAGTTTTTTTTTTTTTCTTCTCTTTGAATCCTCTTTTAGCACCACCACTTTTTTTTTTTCTCTTCCCTTCACCCATTAACTCTTTCCTTTTCTGTCCAATCAACAGGCAGACCAAAACAGACGCCAAGGACTGACCGACTCTATAATATCACAAATCTGCCGTTCTGAGAGAGCTGGGTGGAAACAACGAAACCTAATAGCGCGCTTTTATTTCACCAACAATGGAACAACAAGAGGAGAAACGCAACACCAATCTCAACGAGATATCCAACGCCGTCGCGGTGGAGGACGACGACACGTTCCAAAAGACGTCGTTTGGGCTGAAACGCACACAAAGTATGGGCGTGCTGGACAACTATCAAGTTGATGGAGGCAGTAGCAGCAGCAGCGGTAGCAGCACCACCAACAACAACGACAATGATTTGGTGGGTACCTTTACAAATTACCCCCACCTCGAACAAAGTTCAGTGAGCTATATCCAACAGCCTAGCGTGGTGCCGACCACCCAGCACGAAGAAGTAGCCCAGCCTGATAACGAATACGGGGATAGTAGCGTTGAGTATGATTACTACTACAGCGATGATGAAGATGATGAACGTGCCATGCCTGGCAGCCCGGAGGTTGCGGCGTTGAACGATGATAGTGCTGTGAAGCATGAACCGTCTAGGCATGTCGACTACCTTTCCCATAACTGGAAAGAGAGCGATATTAGCGCGAGTTGGCGGTATATCGTCATGAGGCGGAAGGATGTGGCGAATGCAGCCCGGTTGGAGAATGCGTCGTGGCGGACTTGGACAAAGGCAAAGTATAATCTGAAAACCGTTTCCCCAGAAAGCGTAAACTGGCTGAAGGATTACGACGTTACGTGGCTTTATGGCCCGCTATATGAGGAGCCCGCGCAATCATACACTTTAAGCGGCATGACACCACTTTCCCCCACTTTATATGAGCCAGACGATATCACCGTATCCCTATCCGCCGAACCAGCAACTACTGTTAGTGCTGCTACTACTACAACTACAACAAAACCAATCCTGAAAAAGAAGAGCGCATCTCAAAAGATTTTGGAAACTCCGAGTGGTGCAAACGAGGCAGAGTTTTATTTCAGGCAGCACAATTACCGGCACAAATGGGGCGTGCTGCCCGAAGTCCAGTCGAGAATTAACCAACAATACGTAACAAATGATCTTCAGCAAGAGGATGATGAAGAAGCAGCAGCTGAAGAAGTTGTGGAGGATGAACAGCCACCGCAAGAAGATGAAAAAAGGGAGGATACGCCTGCAGAGTCACCAGTAACAACCCCTCAACCACTGGTGGAGCGGCATATCCACTTTAACGATCGCGTTGAGCAGTGTAGAGCACTGGCCTACGTCAGCTCAGATGAAGGGGTACAAAGCGAGCAGTCTAGTGAAGAAGAAGAGGATGACGATGAAGATGAAGATGAAGACGAAGCTGGACTGTTTTTAATGGTGAGGTCGCCATCCCAAATGTCTATTCCTACAATAAGCACATTTAACAAGCTCAAAACTATCGAGTCATTGCCAGCAACCACGCTCAAGTACGATATTGACGACAATGAGCGGGAGGCTAGGCAGCTTGCAGAGGTCAACTCTGTGGCTTACGCAATGAGCCACAACACTGCAAACAGAAGGCATGTGTACAAAACTTATGACTACAATAGCGTGTTTGAAAGCCCTGAGCCTTCGCCTAATCATTCGCCAAGGTCGGGTTCGTACGAGTCGTTTTCAAGAACTACAGAACCGATAGCTCAGACCAGCACCGAGACTGCTCAGGGTCAGTTCAGCAACGACATTACGAGTGAGTTTGTCGAGGATGCGACTGAAGTGGAGCACTATGACGATGATGATGAACCCAAGATTGAAGATGATATCCCCGAGGAGCATTCTTACGATGAGTATGACGATGATGAAGACGAGGAGGTTGATGAGCATGGGGCAAGAATTGGCCGTATTAACAGCGCAGTGAATGCCGCCAAGGTGATGGCATCGTCAATATGGCACTGGAAGGGCCGTAACGAATCCGACAAGGATTAATTGATACAATAATAAAAAACGACAACCGACGACAATAACATTAACAACGAACAAACTAATCTCACGCCGCGGAGGGGTCTAAACAATGACGACCCCTATTTTTTTTGCATATTCTATTTTTGCATATTTTTTTTTTTGCACCTTTTTTTTTTTTTTTTTTTTTTTTTTTCCCTTAATTATTGGATCCTGTACATTTTTTTATTATATTTATTTTTCTCCAACAAGTTAACGGCGTGGCGGGTTTCGAAGGATCCAGGATTAGCTAGTGTGGGGAAATAACAATAATTACTTAAGCTTCATGATCGTCACGTGCGCCGTATCATTGGGTTGGGTTGGGGGCATGATCGATCTGCAACTAGCCAGCTGGGGAAATTTAGTAGCGTGTACCGCCAGTCTGGTTTATATATATATATACATACGCTGTGCGTCTGCTAAAACTCGGTATACTAGTTTATATACCCGTGTGTCCTCGTATGGGGTTGTGCGGCTCAACTATTAAACACTGAGATATAACCCTAATTAATACTAGCTTAGAGTCTGAATGCATTTTTCCAACAGCAAGCTTGCCATCGAAGAAACGTGATTTGTCATGGGTAGTATATACCCCACACGGTTGAGATTTGTCGACGGTAAATCTAAAATGTTTATTTTTTTTTTCAATCCCTCGTATTCTTCTACTTCCACCATTTCGCCTGCCATATATGGAAATGTTATCCAACTCTTAACAAGTAGCCACAAGGTTAAAAGGGAAAACGCCACTGCGGACAATTCCCACCATCAGCACAGATTGTTACTCGAAACCCCTTGTTCTAGAAGCAAACGAACAACCGGGAACCTCATTCCTAGCCAGTCACGATTTCAAAGAACTGCCCCAGTGCTGTGCACGAGTTTTAATTTTTTTAACGGGATTGACATTCACATTCAGCCTACCATCGAGCTTTGCTGGGGAGCTAGCTGTACCTAGGGGTTCGCGCATTCCCAGCATATGTGTTGAGGAAAAAAAACACCACACACACACAAAAACGGTTTATATTCCCAACACTCACTTCCACACGACACAAAAATCAATAACAAATGAACGGCATCAGCGAGCTGGTTGAGGGCCGGGCACCTACCGCCAAAGACATTCAGCCGGTACAACTGCCCAAGATTGAAAAAATCAGCAAGCACGAATTCACCAAATACCTTGCAATTGCCAAGGAGTATGAAAGCATCCGTCACAGCTCGCGACGGCCGAGCCGTGACAATATAACCCCTCTGGACTCAATCCCACAAGTCTTTTTCGAGCAAAACTTCCAGCTAGACAACCCTCGTGTGTTTGACGTGGTCAGCGAGAAACAAGAAGGCAGTCTTATTTTGCAAGAAAAGCTGACGTGGTATATCGACACGGTCGAAGTCCACCTCATTAATGAAATTTCCAACGCCAGTGCTTCATTCTTCAGCGCATTAGACGACATGAAGGATATCCGGAACCGAGCGCTGGACTGCATCAACAAGATTGAGGTACTGCGAGAACAGCTTGATATCGTGGACAAGAAACGTGCCCAGGTTGGGATCAACGAGCTCAAGCTGAAACAACGCCGGCATAACGTGGGTAAACTAGCCCAAGCGCTCCAACAGATACTACTAGTCCTTGAAAAACGGAGCCTTGCCCAGAAATTCTACGAAAAGAACAAGATTGTAGAGTGTTTGGATACTATAGACGGGATTGAGGCGGTGATCCGCGGCAGCAGACATAAATGGGTGGAGGATTGGAGCTACAATGTGGTTGATTTACGTCAAGTCACCGGCCTTACCGACCTTCGCGAGACATTGTGTACATTACGAAACAAGGCAGGAGAAAGTTACGAGACTGTGTTTGCCGAGACGCTAATTAAAGATCTACGACAGCATTACGAAGCGGTATCCAGCAGCGACACCCTTGAACGGATGGCACAGGCGATCCGCGGTGGGTCCTCATCACTTACCGACTACACCAAGATTGATTCGGCGTTCCGTAAAGAGCTGGAATACTCGTTTGAAGGCTTGCAACGGAGCGATAACGTGTCTGCCGCGTTCAAAACTTACCGCGAGCTTGTTGTCAAGGAAGCAAAGAATCTGGTGCGAATGAACCTGCCGTCTGAGGCGAATAATAGCGACACTGCATCGACCACAAGCTCAATGACAAGCTCGTCAATGATGGTGAGTGACAAGAGCCGGGCACTGCGAAATGCGCTGGTGGATATGAACCCCGAACAGTCGGAAGAGATGGTGCGTGATATCTACACGTCATTAAGCGAAATGTTTCGTAGACTATCCATCCATCAAAAGCTGTTGCTGGATATCACGTCGTCTAGTTCAGATAATACTAGCGCGCTGGATTTGAGCGAGATTGTGGCCAGTGTCGTGCGGCTTTCCACCCAACGAATGGTCAAGGTGCTTCGAGCACGTCAGCAACAGGTCATTACAATGAGCTTGCAACGGTTCATCAACTACTTTATGCTCAACCATCTATTTCTGACTGAATGTGAGAACATTTGTGGGGAGACTGGCGATGAACTGCGCAGCATGATGACCAATCAGATTAAGAGCTTTATGCAGACAATGCACCGCAGAAGTATGGCCGATTTGCAAATATGCATGGAAAAGGACACGTGGAAGGAGTGTAGCATTGGCGAGTCGACTCAGCAGTGTATTAACCGAATTGTCAAGAGTAGTGAACGTGCCCCAAACGAATGGAGCGATATGGTCAAGGGGTTTATGAAACCATTGTCACCGCAAAATGAGCTAGTTGGGGACCCCACAAAGACGGTGGCGGTTGAAGAAACCCAGTTTATCGTGCCCAGATCTGCCACAAACGTGGTGGCGTTTGCTGAAGACTATCTCAAATTCGTCAACGCCATGCCCCATCTTGGCAATGAAATGGCGTCATACCTCAATGAACTAGTCGTCAAGTTTTGCAACAATGTGAATGAGCTCATTTTGCAAGCCCGTGCAGTGCGGCTCGACCGGCCAGTCCTCAAACACATCACTGCCAAGCACCTATCGCTAGCATCTGAAGCGCTAAACTTGGTAGTTACGCTAACACCATACATACGAGAGTGTCTACGGCGCCACCAGGCCATTATGCAAACCAAGTTGCAAGATTTGGACACCACCAAACGGTCAATGCAGCAACTACAGGAGGAAATTCGCGACAAGTTTGTCAAGCTAATGAACGACCGAATGGATAACCACTCCAAAAAGATTGCCGCGATTGATTGGACGACGGAAAAGGATGATGTTAATCAGTACATGATTGACTTGTGTAAAGACGTGACTATTCTAGTGAAGATTGTACACAACATTCTGCCAAACCAGACGTATCTGGACATTACCAGCCGCATCTTTGATATCTACAAGCGCCGTCTACTAGAGCAGTACACGTCAGTCGAGCTTGCTAGTGAACAAGCCAAAGAGCGAATGCTGCGCGATGTCGAGTACTTTATGGACAAGCTGGCTCATATCGATGGCGCTGGGAACGCGTCTCAGGTCGTTTTGGAAAATGTCAAGGCCATGCCAGTCTTGTGAACTTGATTGCCGACTTCTGCCGCTTTGAGCTGCTGGTCTCTTAATTCTTTATGTGTCTTTGCCAGTTTGCGTGTTTCTGCAGCCAGCTCATTGAAGAGCTCGTTGATTGCGTCCATTTTTGGTATTGTGTGTGTATGTGTAGTTGGGAAGTAAAAAATAGAGCGCGGGCATCTTTTGAGAGAAAAATTTAATTTCGTTTTTTTTTCTTTCCTTCTCTCCCCCCTTAAAATTCAACCCAATGGACTACAAAACGGTCTATGAGACGTTAAAAACCAAGCATGAGATGGATCAGCTTCTTGCCGATCCAAAACAAACGGCGAATGCGTTGCTATCGCTGAAGCATGTAATTTTGGACTCACGGGACGGGCTTGCGTACTCGCTAATGTCTCTCTGCACATTGCTACAAAAGTCTAAATCAGCCTGGTCTGTGTTGGACCAGCAGCTGGTGGATAAGCTTGTGGAGATTGGCAGTGCTCAGGAACAGCCGCCAAATATTGTCTGTCCAGCCTTGTCCATCATTGGGCTTATTTGTCTGGAGTCCCGGACCCATGCCAATCTAGATCCCCAGCAGTTGCCCGATTTGGCACGGTCGTTGGGTCGAGATCCAACGTTTATCCCGTTGCTAGTGTCTCGGCTAACCTCCACACACGTGCAATTGGTGTTTGTAGCATTGCAGGTTATCAACTCCATGCTGGTTGGGTTATTCCTCACCCCTGAACGCCGAAACCATATTTACTGCTCGATTCGAGAAAGCGACTTGTTTAGAAGCGTGGCGTATTTGATTGAAAACAAGCCGGTTAGCTCGACATGCCGGCCCCAACTGTACGATCTGCAAGAGCTGATCAAGGCGGCGATTCGAAAAACCAAGCATATGCGAGTGGACCCCGATGGAAATGTTTACCACAAGCTGACGTATGAAGCTACCAAGCAAAATTTGCGGACTCTGGTGGGTGTGGTTGAACAGACGGATGAGATTGATTGGGATCGAGCTGGGGTGCCTTCAAACATGCACCCTGTCGATCTCATCAACAATATGGAAGGTTGCTGGGCAGGCATGCTTGATTTCAATGACTTTTTCACCGAGGACAAGATGGGTTTCAAAAAGATTTTTTTGGAACAAATGGCGTTTGCCAAACCAGAAGCTCGGTTTCCGTTGATTAAGGCGTCGTTGGCAGTGACTGGTATCTTGTATGATATTTTCAACGTTGGCGATGATAGCTCAATCAGCGATGACTTGCTTAACGGCAAGTCTGATACCCTAGAACCACCAACCTATATCAAAGCAGTAGGGTTGTCTCTTGACGATGACGCTCTATCTGAGACCCAGTCGGTCCAAAAGTTTATGACCACTATGGACAATCTACGGCCTCTATTTTTTGACTGGGTGTCGTTGCACTTTTCGGGCATTTCCAACTTTATGCGGATTTGGCAAGCCTCGTGCGCCGAGACTGACGATTTTGAAAACATTCAGCAGGTTATGCGAATCTTGTTTGAAAAGGCCACCCAGCACGCCGTGACTGCTTCTAGCTCAAGTGCCATTGAGAATGTAATCTCCAAGCTTGATTTCATCTCGTATGATGAGATTCGATCCACCCAACTTAAACAGATTGAAAACAAGACGAATGAAAATTGGGGCGAGGAGATTCGGCATTTGCATCGAACGTACATTAAGGAAAGCGAGGACTTTGTTCGAGAGCAGCGGGTTCGGTTGCTGCTCCATGGTGACTGGTTCTTTATCGATGATCCTACAATGTCGTTTTTGAGAAACAACTCGCCTGGTGCGACTCAAAACAGCGCGTCGTCGGCTCAGCGATCTGCAAACCAGAACAACCCAAATCGGCGGTATTTCATTGCTCTATCGCCATCCCGGAAATCATTACAATATGCACAGTTCCCACAAAAGCAGGAAGATCCGCCAGCCGCCGAGCTTTTGACCCGGTCCATTGATTTAAGCTCGGTTTCAAAAGTCAACATTACGCCAATTACGCATGCCACTCCTACTCATGCAAAGGGGTTGAAGCGAGTGAACTTGTCAAGCCGAACCAATTATACAAAGATTTCGTTGATTGGATCGTCGGGGTCGCGAGATGGTGCAACCTTGAGCTTTTTCTCTGATACCCCCGAAAAGGCCGCCGCGTGGGGCGACGGCTTGCTCATGCTCAAGAACCGATCCTTCCAGTCTCTTGATACTAAACGGTATATCGAAATGTTTGCCGACTCGAAGCTACGTATCCAAATGCTGTCGTTGACTCCAGAAGATGTGGTCTCGCCGCACAAGTACCAACCATTGGATATGCAAGAGTTTGATCGACAGCAAGTGTCGGATGACTTTTATTACAAGAGTTAGATGAATATAATATGAGTTTCTTATAAACAATTGATAAAAAGACGGGTTCTTTTTTTGAAAAGTAAGGGTTTCAACGGGGTTTTTTGTGTGTCGGCTGAACGAAAGGTGCACGTCACAAAACACCTAATCCAAACAATATCAAATTAAAATGGGATTATTACACGTACACTGTTTCTACTTTTTTGACTTGGCAAACTTCTTTTTTGGCTGCGGAGCTGGCTTTGTCACTCGGTCAGTCTTTGTTTTTGAGTAAGATCTTGGACCCATGTCACGTTCCTGATCAGTCTTGCGTTTCTTGTTTGTAGAAGCTTTAATCTTCCGTTCACTAGTATCCGTCTTTTCCTTCTCGGACTGGAACCATGTACGTTTAGGCCGTGACATGATAACGTCCTTGTATTTGATCAAGTTTTCAGACTTTTTCAGTTCACGTTCAGCTTGCATGAGCTGTTTTTCAGATTTTTCTTCGTCCAAAATTTCATTGATTGTATCAGCCTTTTCTTGAATCATATCACCAAGCGCGGTAACCGCGTTCCAATCAACTTCCCGGCCCACAACCTTGTTCTTGTTAGATGTCTTGACGGCTTCCTTGAAAACTTTTCGGTCTTGGGTTTGTTCGCCAACGAACGAGATGGATCGACCTTTCCGTCCGGCACGAGCGGTACGACCGACACGATGTGTGTAGATATCTGCCTCTTTTGGCATTTCGTAGTTTACCACAACTTCAACCTTTGGAATATCAATACCACGAGACGCCACATCGGTACAAACAAGCACCGAAGTTTCCAAATTCTTGAATTGTTGAACGGCTTGCAACCGTTGGTCTTGTGTACGTGACCCGTGAAGCTCACCGGCTCGCAACCCCAACAACCCCAGCACAATTCGTAGTCTATGTGCAGTGTCTTTTTTACTAACAAACACAATAACACGTTCATTAGGGTCAATCTTTTTCAACAGGTAGTACAAGACGGCCGGGCGTAGAGCTTCACGCTTTCTGATCCGCACAAACTCTTGAATCAGGTTGTGTGACTTTTCCTTGGCCTGTTCAATCATGATTCGGACGGGCTGATGCAGAGACAGTCGGATCAAATCTTTAATGCTATTGTTCATGGTAGCAGAAAACAACATTGTTTGTCGTTTTCGTGGAATGAGGGACAGAATTTCAGTCAGTTCGGCTTGGAAACCTTCCTCCAACATACGATCGGCTTCATCCACACACAAAATTTCCAAGCTATCGACTTGGAACGACGGCGAGTTTCGGATATGATCAATCAACCGACCTGGTGTGGCCACCACTACATCAGGCCGCGTCTTCAGCTCTTGTTCTTGAGATCTCAAGCTTAAACCACCAACTGCCAAACCAAACCGAACACCACCCACGTACTTGGCCAGCTTTCGACCGGCATCGCAAACTTGCACGGCCAATTCACGCGTAGGCACGATAATCAACACACGAGTGCTGGCCACGTTTTTCGGTCGGTATACAAGCCGCTCCAAGATTGGGACGATATATGCGGCTGTCTTACCAGAACCAGTGATTGCACCAGCCACAATATCCTTGCCTCGTTGGGCGATTGGAATAACACTGGATTGAATTGGGGTTGGTTTGGTGTAGCCTAGCTCGCCAACACCTCGCAAGACTGGCCGCGATAGGTTCAGGTTGTTGAAATCTTGATGCACGGTGGACTTGGCCTTGTCGGATTCGGAAGTTGGCGCATAGTATTTGGCCATTTCTTCGGCAGTGTCCTTGTCTTCTTCTTCATCATCGTTCTTTTCTTTGTCTATTGGTGCAGTTTCTTCGTCGTCTTCTTCGTCTTCTTCGTCGTCTTCGGCTTGTTCTTCTTCATCTTCATCTTCTTCTTCTTCGTTTACGTCTTCAGCGCCCATACCGAACCCGTCCATCGCTAGATCATCATCGTCTTCTTCTTTGACAACCTTTTCAACGGGCTCTTCAACTTCAACTTCTGCATTCTCCAGACCACCCTTTCGACGGATGATATCGTCCAAGTCAACGTCGAGTTTGGCACCGCCTTCGTCTTTTGAGCCTTCAAAGTCCCACCCGGAGAATTCTTGGTTGGTCTGTATACCGCCGTCAAACTGGAATTGAAATTCTGGATCCATATCTTTTTCCTCCTTATCCTCCACGTCCATATCTGGCACCTCTTCATCGCTATCGTCGATGGTCAGAACAAAGTCATTCTTCTTTTTGTTTGCAGCAGGGGCAGTTTTGACCTGCTTGGTTTGCTTATTTTGCTTCTTTGCCTTGACCATATTGTCGTTTGGTGGGAAAAGAAAAATATATTGAAATTTTTTTTTTTCTTCATTTAATGCGCCGCGCGTGGAATTTCTTCAAAACCTTCTTCTCTTCCCAACGCTTGAAAAAAACACAACCACCACAAATCTCACACACCACTTCATGCAAATATGGACCGCTCGCGGAAGCAGCAGGCTAGTGGTCGCAAAGACACGCTAGCTCCCAAACGCCTGCTCTACCAGATCATGCTGCTGCAACTAGTGTACTACCTCATTGGCGCCATACTCGTTGTCTTTTACTACATTATAAGTGGCGAACCCTTTTCAATATTGACGGTTTTTTCGTGGGAGCCGGTCCGATCAGACACGACAGCCGGCTGGACACTAACGCTACTCTGGCTGCTCGACACGTTCTTCTCGGTGGCGGCCATGACGATAATCGTGGGCCGCAGTAAACTGGCCCTGGACTTTACACTAACACTGCATGGCATCAACATACTGGTCACCTGGCTCGTCAGCGGCAAGTTCCCCGCCTCGCTGCTGTGGTGGGGGCTCCAGCTGGTATCGATCCTGCTCATGGTGTTTCTGGGCACCTGGACATCACAATGGAGAGAGCTGAGGGCGACATTTTTTGAAAACGACTATGAAATGGTGCCGCCACATGTAGAAGGAGAAGCTGCGGCGTCTAGTACAAGCTGATTAAAAATAATGCGGTTTTATATAAATGTGGCCACTTCTCCCAATCACTTTTTTTTTTTTTATTGCAATTTTCCATTACCCACCCACCACCTCCTTAATTATAATCAGCAATGGCATCGCGATACGCTAGAGGGACGCCGAGTTCTCAGAAAAAGTCGACTAGCGAGCGGAATCAGAAGATGCTCAAGACGCTGTTGAACGATCCGGCAAACAAGCACTGTGCCGATTGCAAGACTGCCGGGCACCCTCGGTGGGCGAGCTGGAGCCTGGGCATTTTTCTATGCATTCGGTGCTCTGGTATCCACCGTGGCATGGGCACGCACATTTCAAAGGTGCGGTCAATCGATCTGGACAGTTGGGACGACATGCATATGGAAAACATGGTCAAATGGGGCAACAAGCGGGCTAATTTGTACTGGGAGGACAAGCTGCCAGACGACTATGTTCCGGACGACTCCAAGATTCAAAACTTTATCAAGACAAAGTACGATATGAAGCGATGGGTCATGCCGGGCGGGATGCCAGATCCTAGCACGTTGATGAGTAGAGACGAGCAAGACGCGACCCCATTGGCCCACGTCAAGCAGAATTTGGAACGTGCTCCATCCGCCGCCTCAAAGCCGCCGCCATCTTCCAAACCAGCCAATGGACTGATCAATTTCTTGGACGATGTGCCATCATCATCATTATCATCTAAACCGACTACTCAGGTTTCAAAGCCAAAGGAGGCTGCCCCACCTCCTCCGCCAAAACAGCCGGCCGATTCGCTGCTTTTGGGGCTGGACTTTAACAATGGCTCGTCAACTCAGCAGCAGCAGCAGAAACAGGCGGCTCCACCACCTCAGGCAGCCTCGACGCCAGGCGGGGTTTCCCGGCCAGATTTGAAAAAGTCGATTTTATCGCTGTATGCCAACGCCAAGCCGGCCCAGGTGCAACCTCAGCCAGTTCAGCAGCAGCCGTTATCGCCAGGTATTGGTGGTGGTGGTGGTGGCGGCGGTGGTATGTTTGATTCGTTGACTAGTGGAACTGCGAATCTGTCCATGAACAGCCCAGCCCAATCCCCACCTACTAATACTCATGACGCATTTGCATCGCTGTCGTTCACGTCGTCGCCTGCTCAGCCATCGCTCAAGACGAGCAATTCGCAAAGGCCGTCCGTGTCTGGTCACGGGTATGAATCCTCCCAGAACGCGTTTTTTGAGCCTCAGCCTATTACTACCACTGCATCTGACGACGATTGGGACTCGTTTGCGAGTGCTGCCCCTGCCACTGCTGCGAAAAGCAGCACCGGTCTTGAAGACGATCTGTTTACGAATGTATGGAAATAGTTCTTTTTAAATTAATCGTTGTACGTTTTTTTTTTTTTATTATTTCTTGCTGCTTCTAGTCTTCCGTTTGGTGGCCGGTGCGGCTTTTGTCTTTGGGGAGGAGCGTTTTGGGGATGGTGCGGCGGCGGCGGCGCTATACGCATAATCGATTCCCAGCTCCTTCAACTTTTCATTCTTTGCTTTGGTCTTGTTGACGTGGGCGCGTTGTAGCTTTTCCCACTTTTCGCTGGATTTTGGCTTATCGTGGTGGTGTTTGGATATTCGCTGCCATGGAATGCTCTTGAAGCTCTTGTTTGCGCCAACAAACAGCTGTTCGTGTACTTTTTCCCAGGCCATGAGTTTTACCTGGAGAATGTGGCCAAACAGCAAGTACCCGTTCATAACCTCAGACACGGCCTCGGCGGCGTGCTGGTTCTCAAACTCTACAAACGCATAATGCTTAGACTTGCCCGTCTTTTTGTTCCGTGATAGTCGCAGGCGAGAGATTGGGCCAAACTGGCTGAAATATTCTTGCATTTGTTTTTCATAAAACCCGTGAGGGATTCGGCCAATGTACACGACTCGCGGCTTGGTTGGATCGTCATTATTCTGCTCCTTCTTGCTCTTCTTCTTCTTTTCAACCTTCTCCTTCAGTTCTGGCGCGACGGCTGGAGCGGCAGCATTTTCCTTTTCCTTTGAGGTAACATCCTTCTCGTCGTCCGTGCTGTCAAACCCGTCAAACTCGGCATTATCGCTCTCTTCTTCCTCGTCTTCCTCGTCGGAAGATGGAAACTCTTCAAAATCATTGTCCATCTTGGCGGTCGTCTCTTTGGTGACCTTGGCCGCCTTGGTGTTTGGTTTCGTTGCCTTTTCTTCAGTCTTTTTAGGAGCTGGGGATGGGGCAGCTGACCCGCTGGCTGATCTCGTCTTTGCCATTGTGTGTGTGTGTGTGTGTGTGTGTGTGTGTGTGTGTTTGGTTATCAAAATTTTCCCAGATGGAAAAATTTCACACTCGGGAAAGAAAAAAAAAAAAAGAGCGCGCGAGCAAAGAAGCCTCACCAGTTACGTAATCAAACGCGGCAACGTTTACTAATATATATTTAAAAAAAAAAAAAATTACTTCAACAAAGGTTCAAGCTTGCCAGCCTTGTGCAATTCTTGGACCTCGGAATTGCCACCAATGTGCTCGCCGTTAATGTACACGTTTGGGACGGTTCGTTGACCAGAGATCTTTTCAAGGGCGTCTTGCAATGCTGCGCCGTCCTCTCGGTTGTCCAATTCGACAATGAAGGCGTCGACGTTTAGTTCCGCAAGCAGGGCCTTGGTTTTCGTGCAGAACGGGCAGTAGCTCTTGGAGGCGACGAACACTTTGTTGTTCTTGATCCATTCGTTGATTTGTTCTTCGTGGTTTGACATTGTGTTGTTGTTGTTGTAGAAGAAGAAGAGGAGAAAAGGCGAGTATTTATAGGTTGCGCGCGATTGGGAAGATGATGTCATAACAAGCAGTTGCCATTGAGAACGAACGTTTTGCCGCGGGTGGCGACGGATATGCACGGATGATGATGTGACTTTCGTTTGTTTGTTCGTAATGTATACATTTATAAGCAATACCAACGCGCGCGAGTTGGGCGACCGTCAATCGGGAATAAGCCGCACGGGAGGGGGAGGAGAGATCAGTACCGTGTTTTAGGCGTATATATAGTAAATTACTTTAGTATACAGAGATAACAAGGCTGCTGATTCACCAAAGACATGTTTTTTGCACGCATTTCAAAAGACTCGACACTAGGGTTCTTCACCTTGATGACATCTTGCGTGTACTCAATCTGATCGTTGGTGGGGGGAGCAAACTTTTCTGGGCGGGTCAAAGTGAAACGTTTCAAGGCCGGCATTACCGAGCCCCACCCGGCAATCACAACATGTTTAAGCTGGATCGCTCTGCTAGACTCAACAGTCAGCTCTTCCAAAGCACAGGCCCCTTTGAAGAATGTTCTGAGAAACACTGGAAAGTTTACAACCTCGGTACATTCACATCCTACCAGGTAGATGGTTGCTTTCTTCAATGGGGCTCTAAACGCACCCGACAGTACAGTCCCTGCCATTCCAACTGGGTTTTGTTGGCAGATTATAGGGAACCCACCCGAAATACATTTGAAACTGTTCAAGGCGTCAGTTTCATGGGACAACCACCAGTCCTTGTCAAGGATGGCGACGGGGTACACAACCCTAACATCAAATTTAACAACCACTCTCCCAGTTGGCATTAAATATTCCACCTTTTCAACTGCTGGGTAAATGTCGTAAACCATTCGAATATCGGGGAAATGATCAATGTTTGTCATGTCGACCTCATCGATATCGACGTACAAGTTACGAATGCCAAACCGGATGGAAGGGTGGACGGCCATGGCATACGACGTATCCCCGAACGGCAAATACTTGCCATGGACCCGAAACGCGTCGATATTCGGGAATAGATTGGCAGCCTGGTCACGGGCTAGGAATGTTAGCAGCTCCTTCTCGGTGAACTCGCTGAGATTTCTAACCATTAGGTCATCCAAGTTCATGAACGTGACATGTCGAAAGTACAGGTCAAAAACTCGCTGCTGCGTACGGTTCAGATTCGCCATATGATGGTACAAGACTGGCTCGACTTTTTCAACGCAACTGTAGTAGGTACGGCCTAGAATCCAAAACCACTCCTGGTTGACCAATGCATAGTCTTTGAAATGCTTGACAAATCCCTTATCCTCTGTCAAGTAGTCGTATACCATCAGCCAGATATCAGTCGGCAAAGTCTTCATCTTTTGTTTTGTAGTGGTTGACAAGAAAAGGAAAAAGAAGGGAATGGGCAGGGTTCTTGTTTGACTTGGGAGTTACTTGGGAGTTAAACGCGTTGCTCTCTGCGGGTCCACGTTAAAAAAACAAAAACACTTTATCAAACCAATCGCAATAAACTCTCAAAACGTTCATTATATTGTACTGACTGGTTATACTTAATTCAACTGTTTAGCGTCTATCCCTCGCGGTTTTGTTGTCTTTTTGAGGTGCTGCAAAAATCCCACGCGCGCTTGGACACGTGATCTCAGATCGCGCCTTTTACTATACCTCCAGCAACGTCACATAAATAGCTTGTACAACACCCACAAAATGAGCAAGACTACAAAAAACAAGGTCCCGCCTTGCACCAGCTGTGTACTTTGCTCGTATGTCAACAATCCGCCGTTCATATCGTCCATCATTTGTGAGACTCGCCGGTCCATTAGCATGCCCACCTCCGAATCAAACCGTTGACTGGCCTGGTCGACAAAACTTTGATCGTCGTTGGAAGCCTTGTAATGTTCTTGTAGCATCTGGATGCGCTGAGCGGCTAGATTGTTGATATCTTCGTTCACCCGCTGGCGTAGCTGCGCTAAATGATCCAACATACCCTCCGCTTGGTGAGCCGACGAGTTGCGTTTGATCGAGTCCACCATTCCATCTATATCATGCGATTTGGTATGGATAGCATCTTGTGCCACTTTGTTCACCCTCTGTTCTATTTCTTCCATTGGGATTTATGCGTTGTTTGGAGTAAAAAAACAATGGAGAGCAATTAAAAATAAAAAAATTTTCCCGCGCAAATATAAATACCACAGAAAAACGTTTGGAGACTTGAGTCAAAGGTAGATACTGATGCGGCTTTTTATTTTTTAAAAGTTACTCAATCTAATCTAAACTTGCGCGACCCTTCTTCCGGTTAGTTTGGTACTTTTGCACCAGCCCGTCCAAGTACTTGTCATCTAGACATACAACCTCGCCGCGTTTACCCACCAACCAAGTCCCGCCTTCAAACTTGGCGGGAACGGGGTAAAACCCAATATCGCGATTGGGCATTGACAAGTTGATTAGCAAAAATGCAGGTTGGCTGGTTACACCAATAAAATTTGAGCTTGACAATCTCGTGCCTGCTGGGTACCACCTGTCTAGAGTCATCTGCACCACAGATTGCCACGGCAACGCCTCGGTAGACGGGGTGTTGATCAAATCGGCAATATCTAGTGTAAAGTATCCGCCCATTGAATCAACCATATGAACATGTGTTTCAGACAGGGTGTACACGCCATTTTCAGCAAGGCCAGTGTCGCGAGGCGGCACAATCATTGTCTGGTTGCCATCCATCAAGTCAAATAGAGACATGGTATCCCCGTCATTGTCAACCAGAATCATAAACTTATCGTTGGACGCCAGTGTCACGAATTGGGGCTCGTGGTCCAAGATAAAATCCACAGCAATGGCGCGTTTAGTCCCGGGGCTGGACCGCCCCACCGTCACCAACCTGCCAATCTCATCGTGCGATGAAAAGTCCATCTTTCCATTCGGCGCTAGCGTAAAGTCGGACATTGTACCTTGAAATGCAAATACCCTCTCTCGACGTTCATGAGCAAATTTATAAATAATGCAAGTCCATTCCCCCGATTCCGTAATAGACACCCCGCCCTTGTTGTAAACCTCATACTCATTACGGTTACAGTCAATCATCAGGACATTGTCGCCGCGCCAAATATACACCAACCCATTGACACCCTCACCTCCGTGGTATTCTATATTCTCACCTGCCGCCATTTCCAACTCAAACCCTGGCGGGATTTTGTTCTCTAGTGGCATGGTCAAACCCGCGCCACGGTTTGCTCGCAAAGCTTTTCGATTCAGCCAATACTTTAGATACGTATCAAACCACACACCAAGGTTGAATGGGCTGTGGTATACACGTTGAGCATCCACCCATGGGAACTCTCGTTGTGCAATTTGTTTAAATAAATTGTCGTTATTCTCCACAGTAGCTCGTATTTTGCTGCATGTACTGGCAAAGTTCATGCGGTCCTTAAAATCGCCCGTTTGTAAAAAAACCTCCACCAGGATTTCCTGTGGCAAGTCAACGATTTTCGCCATTGGTGCGTAAATAAAAAAATGCGAACCGGTCTTATTTTATAAGGGGGGAGGAGGCGCCGTAGTTATGGTGTTGTGGACCCACATAAAAAATAAAATAAAAAGGTCACTTAATTTGCCGCTTCACCAGCCTCTCCACGCAGCTCTGCTCAGCCAGGTACCGTAATGAAACAACGGGCAAGTCGCAGTCCAGATCATGGCTTAGTGACCCACGGCGTTTATACCGTCCGCCTTGCACTTCAATCATCTTTTCAATCTCGCGAATGTCGTCAGTGCCAGTACCTTGCCTAAACCGAACAATATACTCCTTCAACTCCTCCTTCGTTCTTGAAAAAGGCTTGACATGGTGGTGGTTTGGGCGAGTATTTTGATACATCAGCGTCGACGTGTCAATAGGAGCCAGTCTGTTGTTATTTCGCCGACCGGCCAAGCTCGTCGTCGTATCAGACTTTTGAGAGCGGTTGTTGATGAACGATGACGGATCAAGCGTCCCAATCATGGTGTTTTTTTTTATTTTTTTAATTTTATTTTTTTATTTTGGCGATGTAGAGAGAAAAAAAAAGAGCAAACGGTTTGGTATTTATAAAGAAAGAAAGAAAGAAAGAGAGAGAGGTTTGGGGATCTTTTTTAGCCGCCGCACGAAGAAAGAAAAAAAAAATTTAACACCAAGCAAGTGTGTTGTCATTTGACAAGAAAAATTCTAATTTTAATTATATTGCTTGGTTTCAAGCGCTTAGGTTTGGTTTATAGGGGCGGTGGCGGGATCGGTTCCTCATTTGAGGACAGTTCGAGCATGCATAATTTTTCGTTTCTTTTTCTTCATTCTAATAATAATCTTCAAACCGTTTTTGTCCTTGCTGCATTGTTACAAAAGCCGCACTCAACTTGCCTAGTTACAACCTCCCAACTAAAACAGCGCGGTGGGCAGAAAAAATATTGGTGTTCTTTTTTCTTTCCCCATTTTCTCTGTTAAAAAACATGAAAACATTCGCGTTGGGATCAAATGGCAACTATCAACTAGGCCTAGGGCATGATAATGACGTGTCCAGTCCGACAGAGTGCCTCAAAAACCTAGACGTGGCACAGATTGCCAGTGGCGGCAACCACACCCTCGCCATAACGACAGACGGGAAGCTTTATGGCGCAGGGCTGACCAAAAACGGACAGCTCACTGGCGAAAAGGAGCATGTTATTGATTGGGATCCAATCTTTACTGGGTTTAAAGTTGGCAAGGCAGCCTGTGGGTGGGAGTTTTCGGTGATTGTCAATGACGCCTTTGATAAAGTTTTTAGCTGCGGGGTGGGGCAAAAGGGGGAACTAGGGGTACCAAACGTGACCGAGACGAGCGAGTTTCAAAAAATCAACAATTTCCCACCTAGTGGCCGGAAAGTGGTAGATATTAAAGCGGGCATGTCCCATGTCGTGGCGTTGCTGGACAATGGCGCGGTTTATGGGTGGGGCGCTGGGCGGAAAGGTCAGCTTGGTGTCGAGAAGAAGGTTGTGGACGTGCCCCAAAAGTTTGACGATAGCATTACACACATTGCTTGTGGTAGAGACTATACCGTGCTGGGAAATCACAATGATGGTAAGGTTAAAGTACTTGGCCGAGAAATGGGCGTGCCCCCGTCATTACCATTCAAAGATTTGCAGTCCGGTTGGTCAACAATTCATGCATTATTAAACGACGGTAAGGTCGTCTCGTACGGGAACAATTCGCACGACCAACACGCTCCTGAAAAGCTGTCACATTATAAAGTCAATGAGATTGCTGCTGGGACGGAACATGTTTTGGCCAAAGCCGGAACCAAATGCCTGGCCTGGGGCTGGGGCGAACATGGTAACTGTGGCAATTCGTTTGAACTTTCCCAAAATGTCGGCAAAATCTGGGGCGGGTATGCTACTAGTTTTTTTACCGAAAGTACTGAATAGTTGAGCCGCACGTCATATCATGCATGAAATGAAAGCCCAATATTAGGGTTTGCCTAACCCCACTTGTAGGATTGTTATTTTTATGCGGTAGTTTAACCCTCCCATGATTGACGCCCGAAAGAATTACGCCTCCTTTGATATTTTTTTTTTTTTTTTTTTCGTTGGGACTTTATTTTTCTCTTCTCGATCTCACTCGACACAAAACATATGACGGCTCTATCCCCATCGACACTGGAAACTCTAGCACAGGGCAGAGTAATTCTAGCGTCGAGATCGCCTCGGCGTAAAGAAATTGTGGAAAAGGAGATTGGTCTTCAAGACGTGTCTATATTTCCATCGGCGTTTGCTGAGGACCTCGATAAGCGCGAATACGAGCCATTTGAATATGTGATGGCCACAGCTACAGAAAAGGCCCTGGATGTTTATCGGACAGAGGTCGACTCGGATCACCCACCAAGCCTTGTTTTAGGTGCCGACACTGTTATTTTGTGCCAAAACCAAATTCTGGAAAAGCCACGAGGGGTTGACCACCATGTGTCTATGCTTAAGAAACTAAGGGATAGCAAGACACCCCATAAGGCATTCACAGCCATCGCCTGTATTGTCCCGTTTGACGAACCTATTACACCTGGTTATGCTATGGAAACACACATTGAGGTCACTGAAGTCTACTTCAAACCTTCCACGACCGACGACAAAATTTTAGAATACGTGAAGGATGGCGAAGGATCTGATGCTGCTGGCGGTTACAAGATTCAAGGCAAGGGCAAGGAGCTAGTGGAGAAGATTGACGGAGACTACTTTAATGTGGTGGGTTTGCCAGTCGACGCCACGATTGAGCTTATAGAAAAGACTATTCACACTGCCAACACAACCGGTGCAAGCGACTCTGACTCTGAATAAGAATTGTAAAAGTATGTAAAAAGGGGGAAAGCGGAAAAGTCTGAATCTGAATCAGAAATTTATCAGAAGATTAGCGCTGGTTTGTATTTGTATTGTGTTATCAGAAACGTTTTCGCGAGCTCAGCTCTCCCGGAAAAAGATGATCGGCTCCGAAAAGTTTTTTTTTTCTTTTGGGCTTTTTTAAACCTTAGCGAAAAAGGTCAAATTTTTTTTTCAAAACTTGATTTTCTATTTTCCTGACATACACATCTAACTATCCACAATGGTTTTCTTTCCATCCGCCAACTCCATGAAGGCTTCCTTCGACCCAAACAGTGTCAAGTCCTCCAACTACTGGATCAACTCTTCCAACGACAAGTCTTTGACCAGCGCTGCCGAACAAGAATTGAAGAAGGCTGTCGCTCCAAAGCCAGCTGGCATTAAGTTGTTCAGTGCAGAATTTTACGCTGCCTGTACTGTTGGTGGTGCTATTGGTATGTTTTGATAAAACCACACAATCCCCTCCGTTTGATTTGGCCTTTGGTCTGCTAGAGAGCTGTTTAATGAAAACACAAAAAAAAACGCGAAAATATACTTTTTGGTTGGCTACCGAATGCTTCCTAAATATGGGTATATTGACCAATCACATTAACCGATTGAAAAAAAAAAAAAATTTTGAAGGGGGAAAAAATTTTTTTTGCAACTTCCCAACCCGGGAAGAACATGTGGTTGGTTGGTGCGAGAAACGTTTTTTTTTCTTCCTGTTTTTGAGCCTTCCGGCATCTCCGATGGGTGCCGATCGATTCTGAGCCGCATATGTTTTATTTTTTAGATCGTATTAATCAAGGAGAGGGAAAAAAAAAGCACAAGGACAAAAAATACTAACATATTCTCTTTAGCTTGTGGTGTTACCCACGCTGGTGTTACCCCATTGGATTTGGTCAAATGCCGACGACAAGTCGATGCTTCCTTGTATACTTCCAACATGCAAGGTTGGAAGACCATCATCAAGACTGAAGGTATGGGTGGTATCTTCACTGGTTTCGGTGCCACTTTGATTGGTTACTCCTTCCAAGGTGCCGGTAAGTACGGTTTCTACGAATTGTTCAAAAAGTATTCTGCCGACTTTGTTGGTGAAGAAAACGCTGCCAAGTACCGAACTCCATTGTTCTTGGTCTCCTCTGCCGCTGCTGAATTCTTGGCTGATATCGTGTTGTGTCCATGGGAAGCCGTCAAGGTCAAGACCCAAACTACTTTGCCACCATATGCCTCCAACGCCATTGACGGTATGAAGAAGATTGTTGCCGCTGAAGGTTTCAGTGGTTTGTACAAGGGTTTGACCCCATTGTGGGCCCGTCAAATCCCATACACCATGGTCAAGTTTGCCACCTTTGAAAACACTGCCATTGCCATCTACAACCAATTGCCAAAGGCCAAGGAGGAATACTCCAAGCTTGCGCAAACTGGTGTCTCCTGCGCTGCCGGTTACATTGCCGGTATCTTCTGTGCTCTGATCTCTCACCCATCTGACGTTATGGTCTCCAAGATTAATGCTGAACGAGCCGCCGGTGAATCAATGGGCGCCGCTGTCAGCCGAATCTACTCCAAGATTGGTTTCGGTGGTCTATGGAATGGTCTAGCTGTGCGAATCATTATGGTGGGTTCTTTAACTTCCGCTCAATGGGCCATCTTTGACGGTATCAAGGCATTCGCTGGCATTCCAACCGCCGGTGCTCCAGCCAAGAAGTAATAAAGTCGTTTCCGGTAGCTATATAGACGAAATGAATCTTTTCTGTACGTACTTGATTACTCGCCATTCACCAATCACACTTTTGACACATTTGCACGACAGCTTAAAAAAAAAGTTTACAACCTCTACTTGTATCTTGATTGGAATATTAGAATCTAAACGGGTGATTTCGCGGTTTCCATTTAAATTGTGTTATTGAAAACTGTACAAGCCATGTCGTATCAAAAAGTACATGTCCCGAGCTTGAGTGTTGAATTGTGCTATCGGATCCTCGATTGATTGCTCATTAAGTCTGTCTTGGTAATCCCGACCAGAGCCAAATACTATTGAGGTTTGGCCCACTGCTCAATAATATTTTTTACCGCCTAGGGGAAGTTTATTAAAAAAAATTCCAGTCTTGGTGGCTTTCATGACCCTGTATAAAGCGGAGTATACTATATTGTAACGAACCTTGGTGGTGAGTGAGCATTCGAATATAGAATGTCCCCCAAAGGAAATGATTAATAGTCTGTGAGGGTGCTTAGTGGGTATTATATGGTATGGTGGTTCCAGCGGCTTTGAACGGCCTTTGGTAAAACACCTTGGTAGATAACGATTGATAATGTTAGTCCCATTTTTATTACCAGTGTATTATTCAAGCCTCAATGGCATTTGCCACAACGAACGGCATGCATTGTTTTAGTTTGGTCTGTCGTTCAAGAACGAAAACGTTGCTTACCCGGACCGACCGAGACACGGCGGTGGTCTCTACACGGGGATCGGCTCCGACCCTTTCTTTTCTTACTATTTTTTTTTTTCGTCATTTTTTTATCAGATTTCATCACAAACGAACACTAGAGACAACGACAAAAAAAAAAAAAAAAAGCCGATGTTGATACGGTCAGCTTTCAAATCCTCACTGAGGCCGTCGATAGCACTACATTCTATATACACCAACCCTGCACGAACCACGATTAGACATTTACTACCATGCAGGCAATTCACAAGCTCAATACCAGCTCGGTTCCCGCCGTCCACGCAGCCACCACAAAAGACAAAGACAACGGCGCCGCCAGAAAACATTCTCGACGAGACTAAAGACACTTCCAAAGATAAAGCGAATATGCACAATACAATCATAAAACATTTGGTTGCATATCTATGGCCCAAGAACAGTCCGGCCGCTAGAGCACGAGTCGTTTTAGCGCTGGCATTGTTGGTGGGATCCAAACTACTAAACGTGCAAGTACCCTTCTTTTTCAAAAGCATTGTGGATTCAATGAATGTGGACTGGCTAAATCAGGTTGGTTCGGTCGGCACAGCGGTGGGGTCGGTGGTTGTAGCATATGGGATGGCTAGATTTGGCGCCGTACTGTTTGGTGAATTGCGAAACGCCATCTTCGCGACCGTTGCACAAAAAGCGATCCGGCAGGTGGCATCAAACACATTTGCACATTTGCTCAATCTCGATCTAGGATGGCATCTATCACGGCAAACTGGCGGGATCACACGAGCAATTGAGCGAGGTACTAAAGGCATTAGCTACGTGCTAACCTCAATGGTTTTCCACATTATCCCAATCTCGCTGGAAATCTCCATTGTGTGCGGTATTTTAACCTACAATTACGGTCTACAATTCGCATCCGTGACTTTGGCCACAATGATGGCGTATTCTGCGTTTACAATCTGGACAACGGCATGGCGGTCCGGGTTCCGTCGGAAGGCCAATGCGGCTGACAACCAAGCTGCGACAGTAGCGTTGGACAGCTTGATCAACTACGAATCGGTAAAGTATTTCAACAATGAAAGCTATCAAGTGGCAAAGTATGACAAGGCATTGAGTGTTTACGAGGCAGCGTCGATTAAGATTGCAACCTCATTGTCATTTTTAAACGCTGGGCAAAATCTAATCTTCTCAACGGCATTGACGGGTATGATGTACATGGCTTGTTCGGGCGTGGCTGATGGGTCGCTTACCGTGGGCGATTTGGTACTAGTCAACCAACTTGTCTTCCAACTGTCTGTGCCTTTAAACTTTCTGGGCTCGGTGTACCGAGACTTGAAACAAGCATTGTTGGATATGGAAGCATTGTTCAAGTTGCAGGATGTCAATGTGCAGATTAGAGATAAGGAAGGTGCCACTCCTTTTGTTTATAAAGGCGGGCATATCAGGTTTGACAATGTAACGTTTGGATACCACCCAGACCGGCCAATTTTGAAAAACGCCACATTTGAAATCCCACCCGGGCAAAAGATTGCCATTGTGGGGCCAAGTGGGTCGGGTAAATCGACAGTATTGAGACTCTTGTTTCGATTTTACGATGTTCAGGAAGGCCGAATCTTGATTGATGGTCAAGATATTCGAAACCTTTCGCTAGAATCAATCCGAAAAGCGATTGGCGTGGTGCCACAAGACACGCCATTATTTAACGACACGATTATGAACAATGTACGATATGGTCGACTAGACGCAACCGATGAACAAGTCCACTCGGTTATCAACCGAGCTGAGCTCACTGGATTGTTGGCACAGTTGCCGGAAGGGTATGACACAAAAGTGGGTGAACGAGGATTGATGATTAGCGGCGGGGAGAAGCAACGGCTAGCAATCTCGCGAGTCATGCTCAAAAACCCATCCATCATCTTCTTTGACGAAGCCACTAGTGCCCTGGACACTGAAACTGAAAAGGCATTGCTTCAGAGCATCAACCATATGCTTAAAGAAGTCAGTGCTACTTCAGTGTTTATTGCGCATCGACTGAGAACTGTGGCTGATACCAACAAGATTATTGTCCTGAGGAATGGATCAGTGGCTGAAGAAGGGTCTCATGCGGAGTTGCTGGATAAACAGGAATTGTATTATAGCATGTGGCAAGCCCAAGAGCACCATGATGTTGTAGAAAATGAAGAGGAGCATGTAGATGTTAGAGAAAAAGGTTAATTAAAAGTTTTAACTAGTTTATTTATGTGTGCAAGAATGCGGCGCCGATATCACTCAACTCTGCAAATAGCGTCTCAAACTTGTACTCATTGCTGCTACTCGACGCGGTATTAAACGTTGTTTCTTGTGAGCAAATATCCAACAACGTACCCAAATCGTGTTCATCCCGGACATCCCGGTTCTCGGTTTCGTTGCCAGTTCGGAATGCTGGGTCGGTGGCATCATCAACCGTAACCTTCTTGGTAGACTTTAGAGCCTGATGCATGGACCCCATATCTTCAAACAGCTTGTCTGCATCGACCGGGTTCACAATACAAGACTCCAATCGCAGACCAAAGTCTGCAAACGTCTTGTGTTCCATGCTTACCAAGTTTGGCCAGTAGAACGAGATTAGTGAGCGCGAGTTGTACTGCTTGTGATCAAACGGCCACCGGTTGTCATCTAGATACTGCAAAAATGATGTTTCTGCATCCGTTGTTTGTTCATCATGACATAGTCGCTTGTAAAACGTTTGAAAGATGGACATGGCCAACTCAGATGTTACGATATCCTTGTTAAAAATTGACCGTTTAATTTGTGGGTCAAAACAAGTCGCCAAAATGAGCAGGTCCATATCCCACGTCTGAATTCGCGCATTCATCACTTGTTTAATCTCTTCAGAGTTTGTAATGTTACTCTTGTCGACCGCTTTCCAAACTTCCAACGCGACTGGCAAGATCATTCGCAACCGCGAGCCCCGCTCGTCATCAGCTACTTGTACTTTTTGCTGGTACTCTGCCATTGCTTTGGTGACGTGGTAAGCCATTGTAAGCTCTTCATGGAACTGTTCCGGGGAGGCAGAAGCAGCAGAGGCGGCAGAGATTCGCAGCTCGCCCGCGTGCTGCCGAACCGCTGCATTATTGTCATACTCTTCAAACCATTGCAACGCTTCCTCCAACTGGACCCAGTTTTCCATCGCAACTTCCAAAGTCTCGCTACCAGCTTGCCAGTCTAGGGTAGACACTACACCCGGCAGATTCTTTTTCACATGGCCTCGTTGTTCCAAACATTGGTGGAACATGTGCAGCCGTTCTTCACTATCAAAAAACTCTACAATCTTGTTCAAAACCTCGATTGATCGTTTCATACCGGGTTGTCGGCACAGGCAATCACCAACCATAAACGTTAGTTCTTCGTGGTAACAAGAAATGAGCAAAATGTGTGGAGGCAGCTGCACGTTTTGCATGTGAGCCGCAGCAGCTCGCGTGACCACGACACCCAGAATCTTTTCCGCCAGGTGCTCGTCGCTGACCAAATCTTCAATGCTCATTTGCTGGTTTGTTGGGTTATTCCATTCCCATGCCACCAAACGGGAGCTTGGGGTTCGTACCACAAACGCCAGTGTGTATTGCTCCTTGCTGTTCATCCATTCATCGACCGTCACCATGATACGTTTGCAAACCATCAGCTCCTTGTCAATTTCCGCTTTCAATGCAACGTCTGCTTCGTGGTAGATTCGCTGCATATCCTTCTTTTTGGGTAGCAGATCTGGGTTCTCTTGAATATACGGGCAGACGGTGGACATTAACTCGCGGAAATTTTTATTTTCAACCCATTCAAACGTCTTGTTGAACGAAACAAGCATCCGCAACACCTGTCGCTCCATGTTTGTGACCCACGCCGCGCCAGGCTTTTCACTGCCGTCGCCAGTCCGCTTGATGTTACTGTCTAACCGGAACTTGCCAGTCATTGACTTGCCAATTGGTTGTTCATTCAGTTCCTTTGATTTTGGCAATTGGAATTGCAATTGCGGTTCGAGGTGGGGTTTTGGCGAGCGAGGGCTGCTCGCCGCCTTTCTATCCTCTTGCTCTCGTTCCAGCACCACGTGCCGTGGCTGGAACGTGATGGTAGGGATATCACCATCATAAAATGGACAAATTTTTAAATGCCGGTTGACAGCATCCGTTCTTGATACGAAATGTGTTTCTGTGCCGTTCTGACGGCAGTACCGACACGCGACTTTAAACTCGCTCTTGTTTGCGACACCGACTCGCACGGTATGTTCCTCAACCAGCTTGCTTCGTCGACCCATTGGAAAGAGAAAAAATAAACAGTAACGAAATACCGTGACGTGAAATATAAAGATGAAAGAGTCGTGAGAAGGAAAAAAAAAAAAAAAGTGTTGTCTCCCCCGCTTTTTTTTTTTATTTTTATTTTTTTTAGTTTTCCTCCCAACTCAATAAACAATGCGAGATCCAACGAGAGATATCGCCAGAGGGCTGACCGTGCTGGAAATGGAAACCGTCAACCAAAGCGGGTTGAACATTTTCCAGCACGCTGATGTCAGTACCAATGGCATCACATACGCGGATACCGTGTTTCCAAACTTTGCATTCATGGCCGGCATGTCCCCAATTTCGCCTAAACGAGGCGTGCAATTGGTTGGGCTAGGTCTATGCTACAACTCTATTGGCTCAATTATCCAAACCGGTGGCGAGAAGAAACGACTGGTAGGTGTTTTGCAACGTACTGGTTTGGCTGCGCTGGTGCTAAGCTCCTTGCCTTCAATGTGCCCGCGGTACCAACTAGCCCTTCTAGGTGTTCACACTGCCATCACAGTCGGTCTAGCAGCCAATTATAAACGTCCATACGAAACCCCAGCTGGCACTGCTCAATCCAAGATTGATTTGGGCGTGATGGGTGCAAACTTGTTGTACAAGCCGGAGTATGACCCAGAGGGGTTGTTGGGTGCTTTGGGCACGGCAGTCAGCATGTGGTACGGCTATTACTTTGAAACGCATCAACCAGGCGTAGCTGAAGCGTTCAAGATTGGCGGTGGGTCTATCGCTGCTGGTGCCGCGTTGAGCTTGCTTCTGCCAAACTTTTTGCCTCTTTCAAAGCCATTCTGGACTCCAACTTTTGTACTAGTCACTGGCGGGTATAACATTTTGAAGCAAACCGCTATTAAAGCCGCTGTTCCTTACTTGCCAGCATGTGCTCAACACATGTTGAAATGCTTGGGCCAACGTTCTATCGAAGTGTTTTTCTCTTCAATGCTTGTTCAAACTACTGGACGAGCGACTGGTTGGTGGGAAAAGGCAAAGTCGTTTTTTACAAAACATCTAGGCGCAACTGGTGCCGACTTGGCAATGCTGGTTATTAACAACTCCATCATGACTGGTCTAGCTTGTTTGTATGTGAAGCACAACTTGCGGATTAAACTTTTGTAAACTTTATATTTTTTTTTTTTACATTCTACTAGCACCTTCAATAAACTGTGCGGCTTCTTCTTTTGAGATTTGCGCGATTGACGACATGGAGTCTTTGAACGAGACACCATAAAAGCCGGTGGCCACTTCCACCATTTCAGGTCGGAAAGTGGTGCAAATAAACTGGCCATCTTGGCTCAGTTCCTTGATCATTTCGGCCACTGCTGTTCGGTATTGCGTATCCAGGTTGGCATCCACCTCATCAAACAAATAGAATGGGGCTGGGTCGCACATTTGGATAGCAAAGATTAAGGCCAACGCACACAACGATTTTTGACCGCCAGACAGTTGCTCAATTCGCAACTGCTCATCAGCTTGCGAGTTGAACGAAACTGCGATGGATACACCCGTATAGTTTTCGATAGACCCGCCAACCTGGGTTTGGGTTTGGGACTGCGACGAGTCGTCGCTTCGACGCTGCATGATGAGCCGGCCGCTACCTCGAGGCACCAGCTTCTTGAACACTTCTTCAAACGATTTGGATACTTTTCGGAAAGTTTGCGAGATGGCGTCATCTTTACGCTGGTCAAGTGTGTCAATCAGCTCCGTGATTGAGTCTTCACTCTTGACCAGTTCAGCACGTCGGGTTTCCAACTCTTCCCGTTTAGCTTTAAAGTTGTTGTACTGGTCTAGAGCCTTTTTGTTAACATATGAATACCCCTTGAGCTCTTCACCTAGTACTCGATTCCGCTTGACGATTTCGTCGCTCTTCATGGTCTTGTACTTTCCCCACGCGTCTTCTGGGATGACACCAAGTTCTCGAATCTTGACATTGACATCTTCTTTACGTTGCACGACTTCTGCTTTTCGGGCCATTCGTGCGTTCATGCTCTTTTTTTGGCGTTCCAACTCACGGCCAATCTTGAGCTGCTGCTGTTCAAACAGGCCGATATTATGTCGCGCTTCAGATACTTGGTTGTCAATCTGTTCAAGCTCCGAGTCAAACTCTTCAACTTGCTTGCTAGCTCGTCGCTTGTTCTCGTCTAGTTGGTTCAGTTTCTGAGACAGGCCGTTATCTTGATCATCGTCGACAGTTTCATCTTCTAGACGGGAGATGCGACTGGACAGGCTATTCTTTTCAAACGTCAACGTTTCGTTTAGCGCAAACTCGAGGTTGTTTTTGTTTGTGGATGCGGTAGATAGTTGAACAGACAAGTCGTTTAGTTGAGATTGTAGACCAGGGATCTTGCCCCCTGCATTGTCCAGTTCTTCCTGCTCGTCGGGTGTCAGGTTCTTGTTAAACCCGGCTTGTATATCGGTTTGGTGGGATTCCAGCTGGGCCTTTAGCGAGGTAAGATTGCCCTTCTTTTCATCCAAAGACTGCTTCTTTTGTTCAATAATCGACTTTAGGGAGTTTTGATGCCGGCTATTTGCAGCAATGTCGCCGTGGACGCTATCAGTACTGGTACCTTGCGCGCTCATCAGTTTACTCTTTTCATCAAAAAGCTTGGTGATTTCTTGTTCTTTTCGTTGCAGTTGTTTGCGGACATCATCATATTCGGTTTGGCAGTTTGCCAGTTCTTGTTGAGCCATCTGGTACCGCCGAGTCGCGTCCATACGGCTCCGTCGCACGTCAGTAAACCCACCCGTCATGATCCCGCGGTTATCGAGTCGGTCACCTTGCAGAGTGATAGTATTAAACCCGCTTGGACGAGCCACTTGCTGACCAAGGTCCAAATTCTTGCACAACATGGTTCGTCCAAATACTTGCAAGACGGCTTGTTTAAACTCCTCATTGTAACGAACCTTGCTGATTAATGGCATGGTACCGTCTGCTTCCGGGTATTCAGACTCAGAAACTTCTAGTCTGCTCAATGGGACAAAGGTGACCCGGCCGCCGCGTTCGCGTTTCAACTCTTCCATCAAAACTTGTGCGGTATCGTCGGTATCAACTACAACGTGAAAGAGCGACGCGCCGGCAACAATTTCAACAGCCACTTTATACTTGTCATCCATGGTGATGAGTTCAGAGAGGGTGCCGTGCACGCGGTCTTGCAACCCCATTCGTTGGACAATCCGTTGCACGCTTTTCAGACCTTGGCTCATTGCTCGGTCCATAGTCTCACCACGTTTCTGTTCAGCAGTTTTTAGACTATTTTTGGCCGTTTCCAAACGAGATTGGGCGCTGTTTTGTTCACGCCACAGCATTTTCTTAGCATCGTTTAGGGCAAACTCGCGTTTATCCAGCTCGGCTTGGTTTTGTTTGAATTGTTTCTTTTGGATTGTAATTTCGTCCAGCTTGGATTGTAGCTGGAGTTGTTGCTGTTGAGACTCTTCTAGTTGGTGTTGAGCGTCTGTCAAGTCAGTGTTGATATTCTCAACGGCACGGGTTCGTTGGTCGATTGCTTGTTGTAACGAGTCAATTTCATTTTGATGCCATTGGTCATGCTCCGCTTTGGACTTGAATTTTGCGCTTCGGCCTTGTTTGACCTGTAAATGGGTCTTACGCGTAGTCAATGCGTTCAGCTCAGTTTTCAGCTCCAACTCACGCTCCTTCAATAAATTATAATCGGTTGTTGATTGTTCCAAGCTGCTGGTTGTGGTCTGCATCTCGCGTTCAACCCGTCGTAGCTCCTCCACAGCCGCGCTCATTTCATCACCGGCATTGGCGCGTTGTGATTCGTACTCGTTTAGTTGGATTTCAGTACGGGCGTGGTCGGCCACCATCTCTTCCAAATCCTCCTCTGCTTGTTTTTTCTCAAACTCAACGGCTTGTCGACGTTCGTTTAGTTCAGTCACGTTGGCTTCCAAACGGTTCACTTGTTCTTCAATCTGGTAAAGCTGTTCAGTTTGGTCCGAACTGTTGAATGTGTTTTCATTCATGTCGTCGTCGATTTGGTCGAGTGATGCTTGAACGTCGTGAAGTTCACGGTTGAGAATGGTATAGTCCAGGCACCGCTTCTCGCGGTCCTTTTCTTGGTACTCCTTCAACACGCGTGTTTCGCGTTCCAGTTCTTCCATCTGTTCGCGGATACTCGCCAACGACTCGTCAATTTGTTCACGTTTGGTTTGAGTTTCTGCCATTGTGCCCAAGGAACGCGATCGTTTGTTTTCATACACTTCAGTACCGGCCACCTCCTTGAGCAGTTTTAGCCGTTCAGTATCTCGCGCGTTGGTGAGCGTGGTGACGCGGCCTTGAGGCACGATATAGTACGGGTTTGATGGCGAGAACCCGGCGGTTTCAAGCAAGTTGGCAATTTCCTGCTTGCTCGAACTCTTTTTGTCAAGCGAGTACTCGTCCTTTTTCATACCAACTGTTCGTCGGACTACAACCTCGTTACCGCGGCCCATCATCCGTCCGTCAGAATTGTCAAATACAACCTCCACGTATGCACTCATCACGGACGTGCCGGCACCGTCGTGCAAGAGCTGGGTTCTATCGTCTTTGCCGAGTGTTTTGAACGCGTCGCCTAGCACGAACCGAATAGCCGCAAAAAAGTTGCTCTTCCCCGACCCATTACGCCCCACTGGTTTGTTAGTGTTTGGAAAAAAAAAGTTTTTGCGCAAAAATTACACGTACCAACCACGTTATGGTTTTTTGAGAACGGACCAGCTGTTGTCTGGTTCTTGTAAGACTTGAAGCCTTGGATTACGATGCGTTTGATATGCATTGAGGGCGTCTAAAAGAAAGAAAAAAACTGGGAGTGAAAAAAGATTGGGAAGAAGAAAAAGAGGATTGAAAATAAACGCGTTTCGTAGTCCCAATTGTCACTACGTGTTTCAAAAAAGAAGCAGTCGCTAGTCGTAACTTATCATACCGCCTGGAGATTAAGAGATTAATTGAGCATGTAGAAATCACCTCCACAGTTTTATTTACCAAGAACAAATAGCGATTGACATAAACGTGTAATTGACTGCCTGCACCAAACCTGCGCTATAACTATTTTTTTGGCAGGGACCTTAATGGTGACTAATCACTCCACCTCCCAATGCCATAATCACCCCGCTAAGCTTTCAAATTTTCTCTCTCTCATCCCCAACGAAATGGAAATTCCTTCCAATCCCAACAGCGCACACACACCTAAACAACAAATAATCTTTTTCTTCATTTTTCCACTCCCTTTTTTCTCCTGAACACAACACCAACAATGTCAGCCAAATCAATCCACGAAGCCGACGGCAAAGCGCTATTGTCATACTTTCTACCAAAGTCTCCGGTCTGGTCCAAGACGGAACCAACCACTTCTTTCCAATCCACCACCCCAAAGCTAGCTTCCATGGTGTTTGAATCTGAAGAATGCGTTGCACAAGTGTTGCAAAAGACTGAGGAAATGTACCCATGGTTGACTGCCCCAGGCGCCAAGTTTGTTGCCAAACCTGATCAATTGATCAAGCGTCGAGGTAAGAGCGGGTTGCTAGCTCTGAACAAGACGTGGGACGAGTGCAAGCAATGGATCTCTGAGCGAGCCGCCAAGCCTGTCCAAGTCGAGCACGTTACTGGTGTTTTGCGAAACTTTTTGGTCGAGCCGTTTATGCCACACGAACAAGAGCACGAATACTACATTAACATCCACTCGGTCCGAGAAGGCGACTGGATTCTATTCTACCACGAAGGTGGTGTCGATGTTGGTGATGTGGACGCCAAGGCCTCCAAGATTCTTATTCCAGTCGACATTGACAATGAGTACCCTACCGACGCTGAGTTGACCACCAAGCTATTCAGCAGCTGCCCAGAAAACCAACGTCAAACTTTGGTTGACTTTGTGAACCGATTGTACGCTGTGTACGTGGAGTTGCAATTCACCTACCTTGAAATCAACCCGCTTGTGGTGATTCCTACCGCCGAGGGTGTTGATGTGCAATACTTGGATTTGGCTGGTAAGCTTGATCAAACTGCTGATTTTGAATGCGGGCCAAAGTGGGCCATTGCTCGATCCCCAGCCGCGTTGGGTCAAGTTGTTACTGAAAAGACTGGTGGCAAGATTAGCGTTGATGCCGGTCCAGCCATGGTCTTTCCAGCTCCATTTGGTCGAGAAATGAGCAAGGAAGAAGCTTATATTGCTTTGCTTGATTCCAAGACTGGTGCGTCCTTGAAGTTGACCGTGTTGAACAGCACTGGTCGTGTGTGGACTCTAGTTGCTGGTGGTGGTGCGTCTGTAGTGTACGCCGACGCTATTGCCAGTGCTGGTTATGCCGGTGAACTTGCCAACTATGGTGAATACTCTGGTGCACCAAACGAAGTGCAAACTTATGAATACGCCAAGACGGTATTGGATCTAATGACTCGAGGCGAACCAGTGGCGGAAGGCAAGGTTTTGTTTATTGGTGGTGGTATCGCCAACTTTACCCAAGTCGGGTCCACCTTTAAGGGTATTATTAGAGCATTCCGAGACTACCAGAGTCAATTGCATCAACACAAGGTCCGAATCTATATTCGACGAGGTGGTCCAAACTGGCAAGAAGGTTTGCGGTTGATTAAGAATGCTGGTGAGGAACTGGATTTGCCAATGGAAATTTACGGCCCAGATATGCACGTTTCTGGTATTGTCCCATTGGGTTTGCTAGGTAAGCCAGCAAAGGGCATCCAACAATTTGGCGCCTCAACTACCAGCCCATCCACCCCACTAGGTGTTTAAATGTTTTTTTGTAAGTGTAATAATAATAAGTTTTATTCCGTGTATACGAGATAAATTAATGCGGCGCGCGGCTGTGTATATTATAAGAGAATTCTTTCACAATTTCGCGCTTGCGCAAGGCGGAGAAAGGCAGTTGGGAAATTTTACTGTACAAACAATTGCAACATGAACTTTACCGAGTCCAAAACAGTCGAGGTACTTGGCTGGTACTTTCTGCCAACAATCGCCACCTCCATTCTGTTAGCATGGTATCGAGTCATCAAGTCACGTTTAAACTTCAAGGTAGCTGGGAAAAACACGCCAGGGTATGAACGCGACCGCATTGCGTGTGTCGTATTTGTGGTTGGCGTGTACCTCATTTATACATTTTATCAAAACTACACGGCCATCATTGACGACCCCGAGCATGGGCCCAACTACTATGTTCAATTCGGCGTCCCTGTGGACTGCACCAGAGCCGAGCTGAGACGGATATTCCGCAAACTGAGCATCTCGCACCACCCAGATAAAGTAGGGTCTGGCGCAGAAACACGGTGGTTGGAGATCAAGACCATGTACGAGGTGCTCAACAATGACGTGCTGAGGTTTGGATACGATCGGTTCGGCCCACGAGTGGTTAGCTGGGTCAAGTATGTCAGCACCCCGCTGGATATAATCTACCAAGGCGTGCGCCACACCATGGTCATGTACTATCTCCTCTCACTCGTGTCGCTCTACCTCCTGTCAATGGTCAGCAAGGTACAAGGTCAGTACTGGCGGTACTGGCTCATGCTGGCCAGCATGGTTATGGAACTGGCCATCCTCACCAGAGGGTTAAACCTATTCAACAATGACGCGTCCAACTTACTCCCATTCCAGCAAGTAGAGCTGCTGCGGAATGTGGTGTTTACAATCCAAGCCGGCATGGCCCAGCTAGGCGGCGTGTTTTCCAAGCCGGAGAGTAATGTCGACGTGGAAGTGGCCAAGCTCCAGCAGCTCGCCGTCAAGATCGACGCCGAGGCGCAAACCCCCATGAACATGCTTTTGCACCCTCTCAAGCGCGATACTGAGCATTACGAGCATATCAAGGCAGCCACCACCAAACGCATTGTCCAGCGGCAGGCACTAGCTAAACTCTCGTAAGCTTTATAATTACCGTATATATATGAAGGAGTTTGCGCGCGCCATTCCTCTCTCTCCTTTCCCCCAAATCTTTTTTTTTTTCCCTTTCCCTCTTTTTCACCCACTCTCTTTTTCTTTTTCCTGCCACCAAAAAAAAAAAAACATTGACAATGTCTGAACAAGTGAAAGAGGACAGCGAGCCGGTTCATGATGTTCAGATAGGCGGCGAGGAAAGTATATCCCCGCCGAGACGGCAGCAGCGCCAAATGACGCTACGGGAGTCGATGTCACGTGCATCACCAGATTCTTCTGGCATGACACAGCCAGTCACGTTAAAGCTGCGTGTGCCTCCCAAGAAGGAGCTTCTTGCGGAGGATATGGTGTGGTATGAAGAGGACGAGCTTGAGAATGACCAGCCCAAGACTACCAGCGAGCATGATGCTAATGCGCAGATTGCGTTTCTGGTTGCGTTTCGGTCTGAATTTGCCATGTTTTTTGATAATGTGCCTGATTTTGGGCCAATCGAGGTTGAAGAAGGTGTCAAGCAACCAGAGGGTCTTGACGACACAATGGGGCTGTTTATGGCCAGGCTTCTTTCCCTGGCTCTGAACCGATCGCGGTATATTGAAGGAACGCGGTATGGGCGGGCCCTGGAAGAGCTGCGAAGTGTCATTAATCAGTACGGGGCAGGCCCAGGCTGGGTTGAACTCAAGCTAAAAGACAAGTATTGTGTAGACTCGTTGGACTGGATCGGCCGTGTAAACTTTTTGTGGCAGGTGGCTTACTGGTCCCTGATTAATAACGAGTTGGTGAAGGAACAGGCTGACTTGTCGCGACGAGCAGCTCCTTCAAGTAATGGCACGCTGGACAAGTTTCTGAAAGCCAGTGATGATGACGACGACGACGACTATGATGAAGAAGACGATCCAAACCCGAAAGAGATTTTTCCATTTGGCGCGTTTGAGGAATGGACGTATTATCTAATCCAAGGCCCGAACGATACTTCATTTGCTGTGTACAGACGCTCAAACGCGTTGTTGCGAAATGTGGTGTGGGAAAAAGTGGCCGCTTCCAAAGATCAAATTGAAGAGTTGATGGAAACAATGAAGAAAGATGCCAAAATGTACAAGTTTTTGCAAGACTTTTGCGATGAAATTGACGAGATGGATGTACGGCTAGCCAAACGCGCTAAAAAGGAAGAACGCCTGCGCAAACAACGCGAAGAAGCTGAATTGTTACGGGTCAAGTCCACTATGGAGAATAAGGTTGCCGATACTGGGCGTGTAACCCGGAACAAAAAAGTCAACTACGCTGAAACAAAACCAAAATACAATGAAGATGATGATGAAGAAGAAGATGAGGATGAAGAACTGCTGGATGATGACGATGACGATGAAGTGCCTGCAAAAGATGAACCAGGGGAAGATTTTGACCCGGAAAATGAAGGCGATGAAGATGAGGAGGACGTCGCGGCGGGAGGAACCAGCCGCACCACGCGGCGCAGCCGGCGTCTGCGCGGCGGCGATGCCGATAAGGACGAGGATGATCAGTATGGATTTTTGGAAATTGGCGACAATGACCGTCCAGTCGGGCTACACGGTCAAAGCTTGATGGTCACATTAAAGTATCGACCAAGACGCCCGCCAATGATGATGCAGCAGCAACATTACTACCCCTATCAGCAGCAGCAGCAGCATCACCCATATCCACACCCACACCCATACCAATACGGAGGTGCGCCGTACTCACGCCCACCGCCTGATTACAACACTCAAATGCAAATGTATATGGCCCAGCAGCAGAACCATCAGCGGTTGGTGAAGGAAGGATACCCACCAAACCAGCTGCCGCCATTGCCGCAGCCGCCGCAGTTTACTCACCAGTATCCTCAACAGCAGCAGCCATATGTGCCACATAATGGGTACCATCATCATCACCCAGGGATGCAGCCTCATCCAATGCAGCTGCATGGTGGGATTCCGCCGCCACCGCCGCCGGAAAAATTGGCTCAGATGCAGCTGCCGAATAACTTACCGCAACCGCCGCCACCTCCGTCGTGGTTGAATCAGCCACAACCACAGGGGGGTCGACCAGGCCAAATATATCAACAGCAACCGCCATATGGCCATCCTCAATATCCCCAGCAGTATGGTATGTCCCCTGGCCCTCCACATTCATACCCACACCCACACCCACACCAGCAGCATCCCCCGCCTCCGCAACAACAACAACAACTGCCACAAATGCATCACCCCCAGGCGGCGCCATCTCCTCAGACTCAGTTGCCTCATTTGGCGCAGATTACGTCGCCGCCAAATCAGCAGCCTCAGCCACACCCGCAATATTATCAGCAGCCGCCAAACGCATCTAGCTAGATTTTTGTGTGTTTATTTTTTTTATTTTAATTTATTAACTGTGTTTACTTCTTCTTTTTCTAACAGAATCTAGAACCCGCCTAGAAAGTTTGTGCAGACGGTGAGTTTAGGTCTTTGGTTCTTTTTGACTGCCATTTCGACATTATAGTCGTCTGGTTCGTGGTAAAACTGTACAGAGCTGGTTGGTTCTGCAAGCCCGTCGTCGGTGCTGCCTGTTGCACCGATTGGGTAAGACCGGCAGATCGTATTACGCACGTTTCCACACGTAACATTGGAGGAGGAGGATCTCAATGGCACCTCACGTTTGCTACATTTAGACATATTGACAACCAAAAACAAAAAAAATGCGGTTACTTTCTCTTTAATGAATAATTCGTACATACTGTCGTTCCTTTCTTCGCTTGGCGTCGGTATCGACAGAGTCACGTTGAGTCAAGTAAGATCGGTGGTGACGGACAACGCTCAGCACCTCCTCTTCTACTGTTCTTGGCTTGATACCCAAGTCTTGGAAAGTATGTGCGTGCTCGTCCACAACGTGGTCAATAAACATTCGTTCAATCTGATCTGAACAGGTGGTTGACCAATAAATCCATTGCTGCAAGTCGGCCATGAGCTGATAAACCTTCTTTGGTAGGTTAATCTCTGGGAGATCTTTAAACGTGGCATCTCGAATTTGCTGGACAATCTGGGTCAATTGGTATTCCTTATCACCATACAGTTCATACGTCTTGCCGGCGGTCGAATCGTCATAACCAATCATTTCCAATGCACGAGCCACGTCCAGCACAAACGCTGGACGTAGCTTTTCCTTGTTTTCATTGCAAGATAACAAGAAAGGAGCAGCGCCGATATTGTTCAAAAACTGGTCACCTCGGCCAAAAATTGGGCCAGGCCGGACAATGGTCGAGTCTGGGACAATATCACGAACGGCTTGCTCACCCAATGCTTTTGTTCGGTAAAACTCTGATGGCGAGTTGACATCAGCATTGTACGAAGAAACGTGCACAAACCGTGACACATTGTATTTGGCGACAGCCTCGGCGATTCGTTTGGAACCTTCCACGTGCACTTGGTCGTAGCTAAAGTTCTTGGTTGGGTATTCCCGGCCAATCAAGTTGAATACGATATCCGAATGCTTGACAGAGTCTTCAATCGACTTGATGTTCCGCAAGTCAAACTCTACAAAGTTTACAACCCCCAAATCACCACACACCTTCAAGTGTCGCTGGGCTAGCTCTTCTCGGAACGGAACAACTGTAATAGTACCGTGCTTGGCTAGCTTGGACACCAAGTTGGAGCCCAAGAACCCATTGGCGCCGAATACAGTCGCAGTGAACCCCGTTCGAGAAGATCGCCCGCCAGACCCTTGTGAAACTACAGTCTTGCCGCTTCGTGTGATGTGAATGTCCTTGTCCAATGCGTCAAAGGTTTGGATCGAGCGTCGATTGACAATGAATGCTGTCTGTCGAAATAGCGGCTTGGTTGCGCCGTTAGCAACCGGTCGGCATGTACCTCTAAGCATCGTTTCGTTGTAAGTGGTGAGGAAAAAAAACTATAAAAAAAAAAAAAAAAGTTTTCGTTGTATTGGGATTTCTTACCCAAATTTGATGAGCTGTGATTGGTCTGTAGTGTGATTAGTCACTCACATACTAAACACTTACCTAATCAACACACCCATCCAAAACGCGCGGCTTTTGAATTAAATGAAGAGAAAAAAAAATTGCTTTCCTAATTCAATACATTTTGATCAAACATGGGGGAGAAACGAAAACGAGAAGACGAGACGAAGGAGGAACGTAACGAGCGGAAACAGCGCAAACGGGAGCGGAAAGAACGCAAGCTGCAAAAGAAGGAGGAAAAACTGTTCCGAAAGAAGGAACGTGAGGTCAAAAAGAAGGAAGATAAAGCAGCAAAGAAGGAACAAAAGCAGCAGCAGCAGCAGCATGACGACAATAAGGTCTCGGTAGACGGCCTCGATTCATCGCAAGCTAACAAGTTCCTGCGGCTCATGGGGGCCAAAAAGAACAACATCTCTGCCGCATCGGGCTCAAAGGAATCGCATCACGAGCAACGAACAAAAGCATTGGAAAAGCAGTACTCGCAGGGTCTGCAACTCAAGCACGGCGGGAATAAACGTGCCGGTCTGGGTTCAAAGTAGCACGACAATTTAATAAATATTTAAAAAATTACAAATTTAACGATTCAATCTTTTAAAAGATACCAAACACTCGTAATAGTTCAAACGCGCCGCCGCCTAGAACCAAGAATGCTAGGATGGCTAGAATAGTAGATTGTTAGCTATCATTGCTGTAAAACGTTGCGACTTACCCAACCAGCCAGCGCTCACTGGACTCCGTCCCTTCTTCTTCACTGTATTGGCAGCCTCAGGCTTGCCCTTTTTGTTTTCCTCCTTTTTGGCGTATCGCTGGTTCGCCAGCCGTTGTTTTGGGTGTTGTGGTGGTGACATGTTTGGTTCGTTATTTTTTTTTTTCTGTCTATAGGTTTTGGTGATGTTGTGAAGATCGGGAAAAGATGAACGTGTCAGGTTTCTTGCGTTGGGTTTTTTTTTTCGAGCTCGGCAGCGGGCGGCGAGACCCCCCGCAAAACCAAAAACCCATTGTATGAGACGTTTCAGATTATTTTTTCGGTTTGTTGGGCGTACCTGATATATGGATCTTAAAGGCTTGAAGCATCATTTCTATATACATGTTTATTTCTATATACATGTTTAATAGTATCTACGTTTTCATCAACACAATGTGGTAGTGTTGCAAAGTAGTAGCAGTACCTCTACCGGGGGTTCTGGTTCTTTGCATGCAACTTTTTTTTCCCCGTGTGTGTCACACTATCTGTAAGATTGTGGCTGAACGCTTCAAAGTTTCCATGCTAGAAAACAATGATTGTTTCCGGTGGCTTATGTGTTAGGCAGTTAAAACAAATGCTACCCCCCCCCCTCCGTGCGGCTCATATATTTTCCCCTACCAGCGCCACGGAAATGTTATTCAACTGTCAAGAGGTGGTATCACCTTCCCAAGCAGCACGCAGCTCTGGTGACCAAACCATGGTTACAACTCGTCTCGGTAATGTAATAGCAGAAAGAAGTAGGGGAAATGGTAGAAAGGTGGAAAGGCGTTCACAAGATCCCACCGAGGAAAGACGAAGAATCCATCATAATCAGTCTAGGCGAAGGTATCGTTGCACGAGCAGTTTCAAAAAACACAAAACTGATATCGAAAATGAGCTGAAAAAGCCTAAAAAGCGATCCGAGAATGAAATGAATTTTTAAGCCAATTATTGACGCGGGGATCAGGATAAAGGTATTGAAGGCGTTGGAAAACAAAAAGGAAATCTCTCGATCGATGGCAAACACCACCAGTCAAAACAAACATAACATCAGCAATCAGAGAAAAAAAAAACATAGAAGGAGAAATCACATTGAAAGAGTGGCCTAATGTCCGAAGGCAGCAGAAATGCCTGATGAGTGATATGAACATGTTGAATAAGCTGGGTTTTTATAAAACCATCTATAGAGCAGAAAAAGCTAAACATGGACTAGACAGGCTGACCTCACCACCGCAAGACATGAAGGCCTGTCCCCGATGAGTATACTCTTTGGTCCCGACATCGGAGAAAAAATCCCACCATATAATAATGCCGGTATACGCCATGGTGAAGATCTAATCTGCAGCTACCAGCTGCCATGTACAATGACGCGTCCACCTTCAAACTCGAAAATTCTCACCCCTTAAGCTTAGAATTCAATATATTCGAATTCAGGCACCAAATTTCTTAATTATAAGCGCCAGCGTAATAGGCACCTGCATTGCGCATGCACTGCGGGCATACATGTAAAACTAGTCGCGCGATCGATACGTATACCGGGTATATATATTATAAGACCCTTAAGCTTATAACTTATAACGTACACGCGAGCTCATGATTGCAATTAATTGCACGTAAAATTTCTTCATCGTCATGCTTATTTCCCTTCGAAGATCTCTATTTTTATTGTGGTATTTCCTGATCGGGCAAGAACCAATGGCTATCAGGGGCGGTGTCCTATTTTCAATTGATATCGGCGGCCGCTCATGGTTGCTAAGCTCTTTTAAATATCTAAAGTGTTCAAACTTGAAACAGGCGGCGGGGAGGGGAGCACTATAGTTGGGTTAAGCAACGTTATAATGATGCAAATTGCGGTCTCCTGTCAACAAAATGGCTATCAATATATAAATAAACAAAATCGCGCACCAACCATTCTTTTTCATTTTTTTTATATTTTTTTTTATTTTCCAAATTTACAAGTCACTCGTTTTATAGACTCCATTTACCATGCAATTCTCTCTAGCAGCAACTCTAACCGCCTTGTGCACCGTGGCCGTGGCCTCTCCAATTGCATTCAAGAACGACACCACCCAGTCCTACCGACTAAGTGTCAAGTCCAACGAAATCCCTGAGCTAAACAATCAGTTCATTCAAGTCGACCCAGTCAAGAAAGATGCTGGAATTTTCACCGTGACGGTTGGCAAGAACGAGGAACGGTCTCCATTCTTTTTGGACGGCCCAAAGCTCATGACTAAAGACAACGGCGACATGCTCTACGCCCAATTGTCCGAGCCAGTCGACACCTTCGCTGCTCTAACGTTCAGCGACCAATACTCAGGCCAACAAGAATTCTACACTGTTGAAGACGGCCAGTTAAAGTTCAAGATTGACACTCCTTTGGAATGGTTTGCTTGCGGCGACGATAACTTGGTCGCCTTGTATCCTTTGAATGCCCCACAAGCTGGCTGTAAGGGCATCAACATTACTGCCGTCATGTCCAACAATTAAAAATACCAAGCGCAATAGTTTTTCAGCATTTTATATACTTTGTCAATAAGCGATATTTATGAATGATCGGTATATCTTTTGTGTTCATTTTCCGTTTACTCCCAATATATAAACACCGACCCCCGATTCTCGCGATGCGGCTCGGTATGCTTAAGACAGGTTAAAAACCTTGGTTGATCCCAATGCACTTGTTTGGCCTACCAATCCAACGACTCTTGGGTGGGCGCAGGGTTCAAGGAGTGGGGGGTCGATGAAAGCATGTGCAGGGTTGAAAGCGGTGATCGATTTCACCAAAAGTGGTATAAAGTATCGGACACGTTCTCACCTAGAGCTCCGACGTCACCAAATCGTATACAAACCCAGATCATCAAATCTCCCTTGCCTATAGCTAGGGAGTCTTATCGTCGCGACGAACCTACGCCAGACGGGTTGCGGTTCCCCTTTTACTACAGATCTTCCGTGGAACTCAACTTCCGGGGATTATACTAAGGGTGGCGGCTCCGATATCATATGTTAAGCTTGAATTCCTTGTCCAGTGGTTGGCTATTTCATCCCACGGTTAACTGAACCTGTCTAAACCACGACCATGCTCGCTTAAATTTGAGAGTTCCAGCCATTGAGACAAGACAACCGCACCGCCACCGCCATCGCACTTTACACAGCCATTTAATCCGCGGTTTCATGCATGGTTGGGCGTTTAACGACAACTGATTAATGCAAGCTCGCTCGCTTCTCATATGTATACGTTGTAGCATGCAATCGATCGCAGTCTGCCGAAAATGGCAGTTTGTACACTCAACCATGCGTATACGTCGAATATATACGCGCATATGGCCGACATACGGATCCAGACGAAGATAGAGCGAGGATCAGAAGACGTTTGTTCAACTTGGCACGAGTCTTTAGATGTGAACTGAACTGAACTACTATCATTCATTTGCTACACTATCTAAACGGCCTAGTCCGACCCAGAAACACAGCCAAGAGGAGCATTTTCTTCTTCTTCCCTTCTGGAACGATCGGAGACCGCAACGTTCGGAGAAACTAGGCTATCCCACCCGTCTAAAGCACCGCTATGAAAGACCTCTTGCAGAATTTTTATAATATTGTGGAACGTTTGAATGTGAGTAAAACATGTTCCCCATTTCAGCCTTTTGGTTCACATCTCTAGATTAATTAATCGGTTTTAATTCTTTTCCATCGGGTTCCACACCCAATTTAGATGAGGCTCAACCGCACTAGCTAGCTATCGGATGCTGCCGATCAACGCGCGCGCGCAAACACACACCCCCAAGCTAGTGCGGCAAGGAAAATTTTTTTTTTTTTGTTCTCGCGGCCGAAACATTTTTCCCAACGTTCTTGTCGACCAGCCATAGCGCTAAGCATAACTGCAACACAATCTAAGACGACTCAGAATACCATATTAGGAAACTGCCCATGATTCGATGGCCAGCGACCGGCCGGTATCTTGATATTCTACATATACATATAGCTCTAAAACAAGGCGGTCCTCGTGATGGAAACAGTGGTACGTTCTCTATATCCCTATACCAAACGCCCGGGCCGGCCCAGCTACGCACGTGACAGACTAGCGCTAGACCTCTATAGCCTATAAGCTAGCCTAGGGTTAGAAGAATGACCTACTATATAGTATAAACTATATAGTAGTTACGCTGCGCTATCGATAGGCCAGTATATATGTATTACCCGAATTGGGAACGTTACCCTCCCAAAGCGGGAAGTTTCGCGGGCCGATCTTTTTTTTTTTTTTTCCTTTCTCCCAATTGGGAAATCACCGTTTTATGTAACCTTAAGGCCCCAATCCGCTATACACCTGCATGACCAAATTTAACAGTGGGCTTGTTTCAGTTCGGAGACGACCATTAATTCTGCTTTGATCATGTTTATGTAAGCCATATAAAACGTTCGAACGTACGTACGAATGCTGATTTGCATATATTATAAAATTATTAAATTTAGGGGTCGACGTGTAAGTTATAATTTGTTAACTACATGTCTAGCTAGGCCTAGGAAAAGAATGTTAGATACGATCGATCACGATATGATATGGGCAATCAATCAATATTGGCTCAGCCTATATATATATCTATAGTGTTGTTGCCCCTTATTTTCCAGCTCGTTATATTATATATATATATATATATATAAGGCCGGCTTAGGACCCCGCGGTCTTGCATATGTATATATATATACACATATATACATGTATATTGCCCAAATTTATTAATATTGGCAATTTAAGCATGCGCACTGCCTTCCAATATCTACGTACTATAGCTATAGTACTACGTATACGTAAGCTAGCACATGTATATATGTATAAGCAAATATCGTCATGATTAATTGCAATTGAGGGACATACAAGCCTTTATATATATATAGCTTAAGGCCTTATCGATAGTACTTTTTGCAAGCTTATAAACAAAGCATTTTATTATTTATTTAAAATTTTTGTATATATTCGGGGGAACACGCACGTACAATTTAAAAGGAACAGTATGTGCCTGGAATGCGGGATTAGATTCGAACCGGATTTTTTTTGTTGTTTACATTCCAGCTCAAAGGGTTGGCGTTGATTGATACGTGTGCTTAAGGGTTAAGTTACGGGTTTGGTCGTTTAAACAAAAAAAAAAAACCACGCGTTCATTGTTCTTTATTTATCAATTGGCGCATTGTGGTACACACCTTGACCAGCCTTTCTATGCTTACATTTATAAAGCGTTAACAATATTGTATATATATACACGTACCCACCTCGACGTCGCTCGATCGTTTTTCCCACCTCCTGTCCTGCCCCTTTTAAGCTCAAGGTTTGGATACTGTCATGACTAGCACTGTCCAAGCTTCTAGAGATGAAATGAACAAGGCCAAACCCTAAAAGATTTGGAGCACGTAGGGCAATGACCAGATCTATTATTTTTAATCAAATTGCAAAGTTCAACTGAGAGTATATACCCTCGTGAATGAATGAGGCATTTTCAGTCGCGCCCGGGCTTTTTCCACACCAAATATTAACCCTCGGGTCCCAAGAAAAAGGAGAGTGATCGGCCACAGGGGTAAGTTTTACAATTGTTGTATATAAAGCACTAGTGCTGAGCCAAGTCAAGCACGCATGACATAAGCGTGGCGTGGGGCGATTATGTCAGCAAACTCCACCTCACTCCCACGCCTCGATCTCGAGATCTCCTCCATGCTTGCTTTTAACATCAATATTCGTCTAGCTAGCTAAGATCTAATTGCTTTTGCTCGAAATTTTTGATGTCTCAATTCCCATCCAGTCGGGTTTGCTTTTTAAACAATTGGGTATACATATTATTTCGTTTTTCGCTTCATCCAAGCCTAAACTCGAGTGAGCCCAATTGCTTAAGATGGGGGGTTGTTTTCTTTTGTGAACGCTCTCAATTAAATTTTTTTTTTCTTCTTTCTTAGCTAGGCCTTGTTTCACTCCATTCTTCGGTTATATATATATATAAAGGTCTGCTCAATTCTTTTCCTCCTTTTTTTCTTTTGGACTTTTGGCGATTCCACATTCGACGACTTTTTTGTATACCCAGAAACGACTGCAACAACCAACGAAAGCCGGGCTTTTCACGAAACTTTAACCAACCTCTGTCATTCATTAAAAACAAAACGCAAAGAAAAAAAGAAGGAAAAAAGCAGGATCTTTTTTTTATTTTTATTTCTATATTCTAATAAAAGCTAAAAAGAAACAACCAAATTTAAACGGAACGGAAAAAACAACACGATAATGAAACTACAACTTTTGTCCGCAGTTGCCGTGACCATGGCTGCTGGCGTGGAAGCCGGTGGATGTCAATTCATTGGCGGCAACAACTACTGTAATGCTGTGAACCTGGTGAGCTACAACAATGTCGGCTTTAAGGGTTCGTATAACAAGGTGACCAAGTTCAACGACGATGGTTCCTGTTCCAGCGAATCGCAATCCTTCTCTGGTGCGCTAGCCCCATTGAACGAAGAGCTGTCTGTCCACTTTCGAGGACCATTGAAGCTCAAGCAATTCGCCGTGTACTACAAGGGGGGCTCCAACCAACAGAAGCGAGAGGAGACCATTGCCCCAGCCAAGCGACATGCCCACCACCACCACAAGCGTGAGGCCGAGCCTGTCTTTGTCACCGACTTTGTCCACGTTACCAAGACTGTGTACGGTCCAGACGGCCAACCAACCGAGGCTCCAGCCGCCGAGTCGTCTGCCCCTGCTCCAGCTTCCTCTGCTCCAGCTTCTGGCGCTGCTGGCATTGTTGACGGTGCATTGAACGAAGTTCAAGGCAATGTGCAAGGTAACGCAAAACTAGGTAATTTGGGCAATTTGGGTGGTTTGCTAGGCGGTGGATCTTCCTCCTCCTCCTCATTGGCCACTTCCTTTGCTTCTTCTGCCTCCTCCCCAGCACCAACTGGCGGCAGCTCTGGTGACTGGACCCGATCTGCTTACTACGATGCCAGCGGCAAGTCTTCTGACGGGTGTGTGTTTATGAACAACCAAGGCGGTCAAGGCTCTGGTGTGTGGGATTCCAGCTTTGGCAACTCCATCTCCTACGCTGGCTCTGACGGTACCTCCTGTGCGTCCTCTCCTCAAACTCTTGACGATATGACTCTAGGCTCCAACAAGGAATTTATGATCTTTAGCGACTCCAAGTGCTCTGGTAACAACCAAGACTGTGGGTACTACCGACCAGGTATCCCAGCCCACCACGGGTTTGGCGGTGAGACCAAGATGTTTTTGTTTGAGTTTAGCATGCCAAAGGATGGCAATGGCGGCAGTGGTTTCAATGAAGACATGCCTGCCATCTGGTTCTTGAACGCGCAAATCCCACGGACCGTTCAATACGGTCCAAAGTCTTGTTCATGTTGGTCTACTGGATGTGGTGAACTGGACGTGTTTGAGGTTTTGGACTCTGGCAACGAACGGTTGACTTCCCACCTGCACACTGGCCAAGGCTCATCTGACGGCCAGACTTATGGCGGTGGCGGCACCCCAGACTACTTTGAACGACCTACTGACGGCACCTTGCGTGCTGCCGTCATCTTTGACGGCGGTGAGGGCTCGGTCCACATTTCAAAGGTGGACGGCAATGGTCAATTTGAAAAGAGCTATTCTACTTCTGATGTGTCTGACTGGCAACAAAAGGTCAATGCCAACAAGGCTAACGTCAAGATCAGCACTTAAGAAGAAGAAAAGAAACCTCCCCCTAGACATCTATATACGTTATTCACTTCTTTTTTTTACTTACTATTAAGCAATTGTTTATTTTCAAATATTCGGTCGTTGCTTTTTTTGGAAATTTTTTTTTTATTTTTTTTTTAAGGGGGCGTCACATATATCGGCCGCGGGTTATGTAAGCGTGCGCGGGAATGTGCCGGCCATAGTATGGTTCGTGTTTTTTTGTTTATTTCGATCAGCAGATCGGTTCTTGAATCCTTGAATTCGAAGAAATGGGGATTCGAAAAGAAAAGAGAAAAAAAGCTCAATTTCTTAAGCCACCCAGCCCCCCTGTTTTTGCCTTAAATTTGGGATTCTGATCGTGAATGCATGCATGCATCATGAACTGGCCACGGGTCGGTTCTTTCATGCTCCGGGCTGGCCAAGCGGTCAGTACGTACGTACTGCGCAGTGCATGCGGTGAATTATTCAACGTGCAGGTTCTGAGGCACATTATGTACTGTTAAAAATACACTCAAGAGCGCTTTAAAATATTTTCCCGGGCCCGTGAAATCGAATATTCGCGATCGAGTGGCAGGGTCGGCCGAGCTACCGCTAACCTAGCTAGGCAAACTCAACAGGCCTATAGGCACCATGGGCCGGCGTCCTTAATCAAGCTTGGCTCAATTATATTAAAGAATTCATACATGTGTGCAGTTGTGTAGCCGGTCGGCCTATAGTCTATATATAACTAGTCTATAAATATATATATATATAGGGCATGCATGCTACAGTGGATATATGCATGCCGGTCCGGGAGTTTTGGGTTCCGCAAGAGTCTGCGGCGGACACTTAAAACCGCGGGCAATCTCAGCAGCGTAATGTCATTTAAAACACTGGATATTGGAGCAAAAGTGGTGGCCGCCTACGTACTAGTACAGATTGGCAGGCCAAAAATGTTTCGATAAGATCGAAAGGTCATTTTGCTAGTCGAGATAAACATATTTGCTTCTCGCGGGTCGGTCCCGTATTTGTTAGTGCTCGTGTACGCGTTTGTTCGTGAGTTGCTGCAAGTCCGGCCCATTCGCGAGAACCAAAACTGTGGCCATGTGCCCCCAACGAGCTGTTGTATAATGGACCCGTCTACATTGACATTCGAATTGCCTGTCCATCTTGAGCTCCTAGCCGGGGCGGGGAGGGGAGGAAGGGAGGATCGCGACGACCACCACACCATTATTGATAATTCATAATTCGGTCTATAAAAATCTATTCATTTGTGTGTAGTCGCATGCAAGCTCGGTTGACACGTGTAAATAACTAGTAAGAATCTTGGACTGGCATTGCTATAATCAAATCTAAGATATTCTGAACGAATGACGAGACCAGTAAGATTATTTGTCACCATTCGTGGTACATTGAGCGTCGTTCGAGATAGCAGCGATCCTTGGAATGGGTAGTGCATCCCATTCAAATGTAGCTTCCTTACCAACAAACCTTTGCATCACTTTATTCGGCAAGAGTTCCGTCAAGTTGCGTCCTTGCACGCCCATGATATTTCCAAACACTGCCATTGCTTGTTGGAGGATTGCTGGTCAGGTAGCTCTTCGGAACAAGCTAGGCTAGGCAATACGCTTAGGCTCTCATTGCTGCGTATCTCTGTCAACTATTAAACAGAATAAGAGAAGCAGAACACACGTGTTTATATAGTGTTGACAGGGTATCAGCAAAGTTATTGGCAGACTTGACGTTTTGAATGGTGCTGCGGTTGTCTTCGTAGACTACTCGCATCAGCGTGTCCCACTAAGCCGGAATGATTAGAGACCATGTTGAGACCATAGTCGGTGGTGCCTTTTAGATATTTCAAGCAGCGGTAGGCTTTGGCAATATATCACCAGCGGTGGGTGGTCATATCTAGCCGAGTCCAGGTAACCAGGTAGTGCACAGGGCCAACAATGTCCACGATAAAGTTCAGTATCAGTAGCATTGAGTGGTACTTTGGCAGCGTCATCATCATCAGCCGCTTTTATCCAGATATCACTAACAGGGGGTGCTTCGATACTTGCATTCAAAACGCTTTTTGATCTCGTCAATATTTCCCAGCTTTGTATGAATATAGGGTTATAGAACGGCTTGTCATGGTGTTGTGGCTTTGGGTAAACTACGATGGGGTTGATTGAAACGTGTTGATGGTTGATTAGCCCAGGTGTATGGCAGTTTCTACACCTGTATCATGAATGGCCGTAGAATTGCCACTTGATCCATGGTAGTTATCTGCATGCAGCTCCTACACGTGGCTCCGAATCACCCTCAAGGAAAACAGTCTTCCATATGAGCAGAAAGTTTGGGGACTGTGTTTTTCGTTGGGATCCCATTACAATTGGATGCTGACCGGCATATTATACGTCTTGGAATGAAAAAAAGAAGAGGAAATGGCAAGATATCCATACAGAATTAGGAAACAATAGGAGGATGATACACCAGGACAAGGAGTCTTGAATTGCGCACGGGAGGTCAGAATGAGAGTGATTACTGCGACTGGAGCCCCCCAAAGCAGTGTATGCAAGTTCCACTATCTTGCTCAATCTCATCTACTGCCAAAAAAGCTCGCTGATCCACCATGGAAAGCAATCTGATCGGTATTCTGTCACAAGCATTGGATGAGTATGAAAAATTATGTACTGGATATTTGTGACCATTCACTAGGTGGTTGTGTCGGTGCACCCACCATATCGCAATGTCCACTTTAGGCCTGGTCAATGCGAGATGGACAATGCTCATATGTACACAGGACTGTCGGCAATAACGCCATGAAGCTACGCTGCTAAAAGCTTCTCGAATTCAGCAACATACTTTTTAGAATATAAAGACGCGTTTATCGAAGATTATTACGCGCGTTTGAATAACCCTGCTGGTGCCTGGAAATAACAGCCTGATAGAACTCGTGATAATAATATTTAACAAGGAAGGTGGAAGGTTTAGGGCGGTCTTTGCAGTTTATCCAAGATCGGAAGAACTAGGGCAATAAGGATGGCGTCTAATTCGGCACTGTAGTCCACAAATTACATGTACATGAAAATATCATCCGTATCGCGCCGCATACCCGTCTTATCTCGGCGGAGTACACGACATCACAACCCATTGTGCCTGGCTACGAGCTAGATGGAATGTTCTCTTCTAGTATAGTTCCTTACCACAGTGCGACAGGTCTGCTAGCCCGGGCCCCCTAATACAACTGGTTAGCCGTCGAACGGGCAACAAGTCCATAAAGGGAGCTAGAAAATGAAATCGGCCCGTTTCTACAGAACAAATCGGATGCAATTGCGAATTTAAATATCGTGTTTACAGGGATATATAGCCTCAACTTCTTACATAAAGTTTAGTCATGGATTGCAATGATTGGAAAAAGAGCGACATCGCTTTCCTTCTAGAGCTCAAAACACAAAACGGCAGTCCCGAACGCCTTTTCTTTCTCTTCGTGTGCTATATAACCAATAAACCGGCAGCAAAAAGCGTTATCTCGGAGGAGCGCAGAACGCGTAAGAGAAATGCACGCGGGTTTAATAAGTCAATGCCCTTAATACTCCGAGGAACGATATCGGAACCCCTCCCTGCGGCACGACGCTTAATAACAAGCTTAAAAAAATGTCGAAAAGGGCTGCAGGATCGGCGGTTCTTAATTTATAACTTATGTTACAATATTAGGGTTGAGGGCCAAGATCTCGACTGTTTAAAGTAAGCCTTAACGTTATAAGGCTTACAGTACGTACTGCCGTCCCCCCAGCCGCTCCGCTCCCTCCGCCAATTTATAGCTGCACATGGAAAAATCTGCGGCTGAAGAGGGGTGTCGTGTCGGGAACATAATTAAGGATATATACGGAAAACGCGGCCTGATTACGGCACCTAATTATTATTAGAGCAGTGCTTATTGTACTCGTTCAATAAACGTTTTTTTTCTTTCTTTCTTTGGTTGGCACATGCCGAAAACTAATCCACTCTTGGTTTTTACGCAGTTCTTGCAGCCATATGGCTTACTGGAGCTTGGCAAAAATATTTATACGTGTGAACGTTCTAGTATTTCGTATCGCGCTCATTTTTGACACATATTATTCTTGTCCTTTATGCGGTGCTCCTCTCCAGTCGGTCGTTGCAAATATTGTGTTGACCGCACCCCGCCACGTATGACATCATTGATTGAGCGCAGCAGCCCCACCATAACGGAATATCAAAAGAAATACACAGAATACATTTATCTACATGTCTGGATGTCCAATTATGAACTGTTTTTCTCGAGATTGACCGAATCAGATCAAAGAAAAAAGAAAGAAAAATGAAAAAAATGAAATGCCCCGGAAAAATTCAATAAATGCCTTATATAACAATTCTCCCCCGATAATCGGAGCATGCATGGTATTATTGGTGGATGGTGCCAGATCTAGCGCATTAGATTATGCACCGGAACCCACCACAACCTAGGCTTAAGCTTAAACCCGTCGAGCCCTTAAGTAATTATATATTGTTCCGTACGAGCGCCGTTTTGTTTTTATTTTCAAATTGCTCCCAATCACGTTATGAGCCTGACTGTAGCAACTGACGAGGGGGAGAGGCCAAAAAAAAAAAAAGCGCAATCCCCGCATCAGAATAATGATCAACAAGCAATAACAAAAAAATATAATTGCTTACTTTTTTACCACTTTGAACCAGCTCATCGCAATGTTTATAAAAACAACCAGTCTCGCCCACAAGTTTAAAAAAAAAAAATCGTAAACCACTTGATCAATACTAACATATGGTTGTGGCGTTATTCAAACTACCGGTCGAGTTAGTGCGGTCAGTGACGGACCATCTTTCATTAGAAGACAAGCTCTCGTTGAGCACCACTTGCCATGCTCTGAACGAAATTGTCGTGACACAGATCTGGGGCCGAGTGCATTTGGACCTTTGCAAGATTGTGTCCAAGCCTGACCGCGGGCTGAGCTGTTACCGAGGCAACTGGCAAAAGGAGCTCACCAAGCCTCGTATAGCAATAAACATTCAGAACATTGAGACCATTGTGGAGTGTTTAGAACGCGGCATTGGGCTTCGAAACTGGCAGATGGCGCACACGTTTAGTATCCATGTTGAGTTGGAAAGCATTGAACCAAGCAACAAGGACGTGCATTTACTCTTGGCCCGTCTATTCCATGTGCTGCCCAGGGTCATGAACCAGGTGATTCGAGTAAAATTTTTTTGTGGCGGCGAGTTGAGCAACTCCAAAAACGGCACTACATTTTGCGGTGGTATGGACTCCACTGTTCTAATGCAGTTACTGCGCCATTACCGCAAATGTGCCTCGTGGAGTGTAAAAGTGCAGGGGATTTCCTGCCATACTTTCCGCGAGTTGGTCCAGTTCAACGTCCGGCATTTGGAAATCCGGACTTTACATGACGAATCGCCATGGCAAACGTTGCAGTACATGTTCCAATCCAACGTGCCCGTTTTACCCCCTACTATTGAACAGTTTGCTATTGACGGTGCGTTTGGTGCGGCTTGGAGTCTCTCGTATGACAATATGGGCACGTTTTTCTCAAAAGCGCACCGGTTGGCTAAACTGCATACTTCACCACCCATTGCTGATTTGGCCAAGTTTGATAACTTGCCTCTGACATGCCGCGAGCTTAGCCTTTCGTATTACCAGCGGCGGTCTAGCACGTCCCAGCGGACAGTGGAGCTGCCCCAGGTCACTAGCCTGCAGATTTCGTGCGATACGTTGGAGTTTTTGCCGCATTTGGAGTGTCGTAACCTGCGAACGTTGCGCATCGCAGCGGGGGCGCCAAGCCTTAGTTTGCTTGTCCCGTTTTTGGCCAAGAACCCCAAACTACGGTCACTGAGCCTTGGTGCGGTGACGGCCCATACGAAAATCCCGCCTGATTTGCTGCGGTACAATAATATCAAGCATTTTGAAGCCAACCAGCACTTGTTTGATACTCTCCAGCCGTTTTTCCAGTCCAAATCGTCTGTCCTGTCGTTGGTCATTTGCGTGTCGACTAATAAAGACGCGGTGGCGTTGAAGTGCATCAAGTATGCGTTGAAGGTGTTTCCGGGTGTCAATTCGATACAGGTCACGGGACATACCACCGACAAGTGGATTGAGCATACCAACTGGGCCGGCTTGTTGGGCGTATCGCGCAACAAGTCGTCGTCTGGACTCTGCGTGGATTTGTCAAAATGCCAAAAGTTTTCAACTTCACGGCCAGCTTCTCCAATGCCAACGTCGTGTTCGTATTTGGGCCAGTACGTTCCATCATCTTTAAAGCATTCGTATTGTTAAAAAATTTTTTTGCATCTATATATTAATAAACCTAAAAAATATTCCACAACGAGAATGGATACCCACCATTCTTGATCTTAAATTTTGTAATCAAGTACGAAAATGCCAAAAAGATGGTCACGACAAGACCATACACAAGCACATTTTGTAGACGAGGGTTTGTTAGTTTCGGCACCTTAACAACCAGTGAGATTGTGCAAAACGACAAGACAGCGTACACCAGCGCGATAATCTGCGTCTCAACGGCGATTTGGTTCTGATGCCCAGTGATAAAGTACGTGACACCGCCATTCCCATCGCCAGTAACATATGGCACTTTGCGAATCATGTTAAACATGTGGCCGGCCGTGAACATTAAAATGCACACCAGAGTAATGGCAGTCCACAGCTGTTTCTTTACTAGAATGGCCAAAATCCGCGACCAGGCAGTTTTGAGCACAATACCAGTCGCCATGACCGTGCCAATTGTCATAAACAACCGGTCCCATTTGAACGGCTCCTTAATGTTGATTTCCTTGCCAAGGTTTTCTCGAACCCATTGAGTCAGCTGCGGTAACTGCACCTCAGACTGTGGGAATTGATACGTCTGGTAGCCCACCCCGTTCTTGATTGGCGTTGGCTTGTCGGTTGGTTTGTATATCCACAGGTTTGGTGCATGTGTCAGCTCAAGCTTTTGAAACGTGCCTCGACAGGAATCAATATCGGCAATGGCAAAGTACAGCCCATCCGCGTCCTTCTTATGGTCCGCATTGTAACTAAACGCCGCCTGGTTGAATGCTGGTCCAATGATTCCACAAAATGCGCAGCCATATTGAGGCGCTTCGGCTGTAAGTAGCAGCATCACCGTATAGTCTCGAGGCCCCGCCATGACCTGTTCAAAGTTTTGATCCGTCAGTCGAATAATCCCGGTCGACGAGGAACGCAATTTGTCGACTTGGGCAGCATCGTATGAAGAGCTGGCCAATGCAATTGTCGAGAACAGCAGGGTAGATACCCAGCCGAATAGTTGCATTTATGTTACGTGTCGAAAAATAAAATAAAAAAACAGGTGTGTATATATAAATTGGCCTTTTTTTTTTTTTTTTTTGGGAGGAGTGCGCGCGCGCGAGCGAGGAAGCTCCGACTACGACTAGCTACGACTAGCCTAAAAAAAAAAAAAAAACATCCTGTGCGGCTTTCCGTTTGAGGTAATAACAGAATAGACAGAAAAACCAAGCTCCATGAAGGTTTTTTTCCTTCTTTCCCTTCTTCTATTCCTCTCATCCATACAATCACACAAAACACACAAGACACTACAAAAAAAAACGTCAAACATATCAACAACAAAAAAAAATGGTTATACTAATCATGGTCGGAGTTGTACTAGTCCTAGCAGTCGTGCGATGGTGGACGCGAGGTTAACAGAAAGAAAGCGCAGTAATGTATTTATTCATATTTTTTTTTACATAGAAAGAAGAGCCAATTTTTTTTTGTTTTTTTAAACCCACTTTGCCATCGTTCCAGGCATCACTTGAAGAGTTCGTTTGACTCTAACCGTTAGAGGCCATGCATCATCGTCCATCCGTTGCTTCCATGCTGGCACGTAACAGTCACATTGACGAAACTTGTACAGAGACTTGACGCCGTCAACGTTGTTTAGATAAACCACCGGGCTGGCAAGCTGTTTCAACGGGCCATGGTCATGCAGCCGCACTTGGATTCTACGCCGGTCGGTGGCTTTCAGCTTCCACCCTTTTTGAGAACGTAGCGCATGTTTGCGGTATTCGTACAGACCGCCTTCAAGCAGAGGAGTGTCGGTGACTTTGGATACTTTGTTTTGGAGCTGGAGCTGAGCTCGTTGTTTGGCGCGGTGCTGTTGCGCTACCAGCCGAGCGGCGTCCTGCCGTGATGTAACCAGCCTGGCTTGTTTGATGAACGGGCGTGTCGTTTCTGTCAGTCGTAGCTGGTTTAAAGACGGTAAGATTGTCATGTCATGAAGAAAAAAAATAATAAAAAAGAAGGAAGGGAGCCGTGGCTGTTTTTGTGTTGCTTATAAAACGAGGGTTTTTTATTGGGTCTGGGCCGAACGAGACGAGAACGGAAGAATCCGGTATATTATAATAAGAGAATACAAGGTGGCAATACATATTATTACTATATTTTTTTTAGAAAAACGCGGGGAGAAGAATATTGTCATGTGAGGCTTTTTTGTTTTTGCCACCGCTTTTTTTGTCTCCACGGCTTACGTACTCAGGGTTTGGTTGAGTCCGCGCACGCCGCACCCAATTTTTTTTTTCAGCTCACCACTACTGTCTTTAAATACACTGGGCTGCCGTCATCGACTGAAAGAGCACCATAGTTTGAATTGACCACATCCACTTTCATCTGTTTATCACCACACATCAATTTTCCAACGCGGCCGTCTTCGTTGTCCCACTCTGTATACACACGTTCTTGTGGGGCTGGTTTGTCTTCTCGTAAGCTAGCACGGACGTTCGAGTCAAACCCGACATAAAGGTTTTTAACGCATAGGTACGTCAACCCATCGACATGTTCTAGGTGAAACATGGTAGGGTCGCAACAGAACCCGTCGCTGTTGATTATAACTCCCGATCCGTCACGTTCCTCAATCGCCATCATACCAAGCTCGCCTCCTTCTTGTTTGGTAGGCGGTTCATGCAATTGTAGTGCAAATTTAACCCCCGGTGCGATTGGGCTGTTCTCGTCGACGGGTGACTCTGACTGGGTCATAATGGATAGCGTATTCACTTGTAGTAGGTGTGTGTCAAGCGGAAGAAGGAAAAAAAAAGGGGGGTGCGTATAGGTAGGTATCTCAGGAGTGATGAAGCTCGACCCGCCAATTTATATGCGCATCACCAAATTTAGACTCAGTTTCCGCGGGCGCATACCGGATCTAACCGGCCACCGTTTGACAGCTAGTACAGTAGCTACTAGTAGCTAGATGAGAACGTACTCCTGCGTTTAAATTTCTTTTACTAATCAGAACCAGAGGTCGGAGCTGTGCACTTATCATCAAGTAAACAAGCTCCCACCAAAGATTTTATCTTACATCGGCGCGAAATAAACGCGTGGGTGCTAAAATTTTGCTATTGGGAACGGACATTTTTTTTTTTTACTTCTCTTGACAAAATACGCGCTCTATATGGACACTTTACCGCTTTCATCAGCAGAATCTTTTTGCTTGGACACTTCGCTCCCCACCGGCCAGGATAAAGAACAGGAGTACATTGACTACTGCCAGGACCAAACCTGTCGTATTTTACCAGCACAGATGGTCCAGTCCATGCCGAGTTGGTGGGGGTCTGGCTCAATTTCGTACATTCAATTCGAGACACTATCTGGCATTGCCAACGACATTTTTGGGCCATACAGCAAAGGTTGGCAACTCCGCCTTCTCCAATTTGTGGTGGATGACTGCGAACGAGACCAGACCACCAAAAAGTACTTTATCACCGTCAGTGCTGTTGTCGAAGTTATCTTGCCCCGAGCCCAAACGTCTCGCGAGGATGTTGGATGTGCCCACGGCGATAATTTTGACAACAAGGCTGAAGGGATTCGAGAGCTAAAAACCCGTGCTATTAAAGACGCCTCCAAGCGTGCGTTTCGGCAAATAGGTGAGGCGCTTGGAAACTGCCTCTACGATAAAAGACTCCCGCAATCTATTGGGAGTTTTTATAGCAATGAACGACAACAACACTCTACCACACAAAGCAACAGCAACGCAGCAACCACCCAGCCATCACAGTTTTCAGATTGATGGGCTGACTGTACACGTTTATGGGATAGACAATGTGGTTGAGAAGAAGAAGGAGAAGGAGAATGAGGACGTGGTGGTGTTGTATTTAGCCCACACCCGGCTGGGCTCGTATAAAGTCACTGAACAGCTCGCAAATACCATTCTATCAACAATCAAGGTCGACACTCCGACTATTGCTGTGACTTTTGACCTGTGGAACCATGGGTCACGAATGGACAATGAACTGAACAACCGGGACTGGAGCGAGGGTAATGATAACCACGCTCAAGACATGATCAAACTGATGGACCAGTCTATTGCCGATTTCCAGCTAGTTATGGACAAGCTCCCACAAACCCTTCCATTTTCTGCTAGGCTGTTTAAATCTTTGTTTATTGGTGTGTCGTTAGGAGGTCATATTGTCTGGAGGCTAGCCACCGCCCACCATGATAATAATTGTGTTGGGCTGATTTCTATTATTGGTAGCCCTTACCTCCAACCTTTGCTAGCCGATCGGCTCCGTAATCAGCGGCGGTCGTCCCAGTTTGCTGGTGCCGTACACGACAATGGCAAGGAATGGACGGCTGAGATCAACACCTATTTCCAGACCGGTGACGATAAGACGAAAATGTTGCCAAGAGGGATTAATATCGCAATCTTATCAGGTCAGCATGATAACTTGGTACCGGTGAGCTATTCTCATCAATGGGTCAGTGATTATGGCGAGAATGCTGATAACGTGAATGTGCTGGTTGATGATTGCGGACACACCTGTACGCCCCGGATGGCATCACATGCAGCGAACCTTGTTGAGGCTTGGGTTAATAAATACGAATAAGCAAGTGCTCATATAAAAAAGTATATTATACAAGTACGTAAAGGCTTAGGGTACCAGTATCGGAACCATTTCCCGAATCGAATCAAATCGACTGAATTCAAAGCATATATATCCACCCCCCGCTTTGTTTCATTAATCTATAGACTAAGCCCACTAGTCGTTATTATAAGTTATAATGCCATATACCCTTCCATTTCCCCACAAAATTGACAAATTATGCCGGGAATGTAAATAAAAACTTTTTCTCATCCCTTTGTTCTGTCGACTCGGCCGAAGTTCGGGATTGTGGGGTACCAATACGTATATACACCCTTTTTTCAATTAGTACTTTATAGCCGTTTCGTACGTACGTAGCCAACCACCCGGGAGAGGCACGAAAACAGTTCGGAGCCTGTTGCCTTCTAGAGACAGATCGATATTCCACAATTGTTAACGCGCACTTGTCTTTGAATCAGTTTTATTCTCCGGTATAATGAAATCATAGTGTCTATACTTCTTCGGGGAATCTCGGAGCTCTATTCTATAAGGGGGGGGGGGACGGCGGCTTGCGCTGGCTGGCTGGCCTGCGCCGAGTAAATTCTCGTGCATACGCACAGGCCCAACCAGAGCCTCGGTTTTCAAGCTTCTAGATCAAAAACTTTTGGTATGTATAACATGTATACGGGCTTGTCTCGCATTTCCTTATAAACATGTATATTCGTGATCATCGATATCTTTTTAATGCTATAAGACTAGTAGTGTCGGGCTCCGCCGACTCGCTATAGCTCATCGCCAGCTAAGCTAGCGCTAGCAGATCAATCTATTAGTGCTTATGTATATACTTAATTACTTATAAGGGACAATTTAACTGATCTCGTAAGTCGTGAGCCGGCGCCATTACATATTGATACATTTTGGTGTTTAAAGCCTTGCCCTCCCATCCATCGATCAACATGTCATTAATAAATTTGGAAATTGTCATTTTGAAATTGAGCAACCTGCCTCCGGGTAAACCCGACTCTATTTTTTTTGTTGTACGAGATTAATTCGACAAACTTAAACCTTGATGCCAGCAGCTGAGCCCCACAAAGAATGGTTATACAGGTGGGCATGAGACTAATCTTACTCAAGCTACGTGGTACTGGTCTTTTGATCTTTTGATCTTTTGATCTTTTGACCTGGAATGGCCATGCTTCGGTCATATCCTTAAGAATTCGTCTGGTTTTAGTACGTAACTGTGTTTCAGTCGACCAAGTAATTGACCACCTTGAGGTCCGCGGAGGCCTATATTATACGTATAAATCTTCATCTCATCATATTTCTATATATATGTATATGTATACATAGATTCATCGAATTTGTTCGCATTCCGAAAAACCATTCTGTGTATGTATGATCAAAAGGCACTAGAAGCTAGAAAGAAGAAACTTGGGGGAGAAAAATATTTGTTTTAGAAAGCCGGGCGTGCGCCCGCCTCCGAGGTCCGGTGCTTTTTTTTTTTATTTTGGGGCCTAAATTTACCCCATCCCTTTTGTCCAGTACTTACACCATCGCCATTAAAAATCTCACAAGCCTTTCGCGACAAGTTTCTTTTGCCAAAACGAATAGACTTTTTATTCCCATTTCCTAGTTGGGGGTGAAAAAGAAACTTGGAGACCCGGGAAGGATTCGAATTTTGTTTGGGAATTTTTTTTTTTTTCTCGGTCACGTACGAAAATGTTACGGCAATGCAGCCTGTTTAGGAACAAGAACAAACTTTTGGTTTTGGGCCACCCGAATAGTTTTCGCAGTGAGTTTGCTACTACTTGGACAATAATAGCTAGCAGTGCCGATTTATATAAATACGGTCCAATCCGCCCCTATTCTTCTCACTTATTATCATCTACAAACACAAATCAAACAAAAATGTCTCCTCCAGTTAATGTTACCAAACTGCATCCACAAGGTGTCGAGCCTCACCGAGAAATCGAAGAGGAGCTCATGAACACTGCCCACATTGACTACGACCGAGTGCACATTCAACACAACCCATCTGTTGCTCAGTTGTATGAAGACGCGTTGGTGTACGAATCTGGCTCTGCCATCAACTCCACTGGTGCTTTGGTTGCATCCTCCGGCAAGAAGACTGGCCGATCACCAAAAGACAAGCGAATTGTTGACGAGCCATCCTCAAGTGATAAGATTTGGTGGGGTCCAGTGAACAAGAAGCTGAGTCAGAATTCGTGGTTGATTAATCGAGAACGAGCTGTTGACTACCTAAACACTCGAAAGCGAATTTACGTGGTGGACGCCTATGCTGGTTGGGATCCAAAATACCGACTCAAGGTTCGAGTCGTGTGTGCCCGTGCTTACCACGCCTTGTTTATGCGAAACATGTTGATTCGACCATCTGCTGAAGAGTTGGAAGACTTTGGAAAGCCGGATTTCACCATTTACAATGCTGGTGCTTTCCCAGCTAACCGATACACTAGCGGCATGTCGTCGTCTACTTCGGTTGCCATCAACTTTAAGGAGATGGAAATGCTCATTTTGGGTACCGAATACGCGGGTGAGATGAAGAAGGGTATCTTCACTGTCATGTTTTACTTGATGCCTGTCAAGTACAATGTGTTGACTTTGCACTCTTCTGCCAATGAAGGCAAGGATGGCGATGTGTCTGTCTTTTTTGGTCTATCCGGGACCGGTAAGACCACTCTATCCGCCGATCCAAACCGATGGTTGATTGGCGATGACGAGCACTGCTGGTCTGATGATGGGGTGTTTAACATTGAAGGTGGTTGTTATGCCAAGTGTGTTGGCTTGTCCAAGGAATCTGAACCAGAGATTTACAATGCCATCAAGTTTGGTTCCGTGTTGGAAAATGTTGTGTTTGACCCAGAATCTCGATTGGTTGATTACACTGACACCACCTTGACTGAAAACACTCGATGTTCTTACCCAATTGAGTACATTCCAAACGCAAAGTTGCCATGTGTCACTGACAACCACCCAACCAACATTATCTTGTTGACTTGTGATGCTCGTGGTGTCATTCCACCAATCTCAAAGTTGACCAATGAACAAGTCATGTACCATTTCATTTCTGGTTACACCTCCAAGATGGCCGGTACCGAAGAAGGCGTCACTGAACCACAAGCCACTTTCTCTGCATGCTTTGGTCAGCCTTTCTTGGCTCTACATCCAATGCAATACGCGCAAATGTTGTCTGACAAGATTTCTCAACACAAGGCCAATGCTTGGTTGCTAAATACTGGCTGGACTGGTGCCTCGGTCACCAAGGGCGGCAAGCGATGTCCATTGAAGTACACTCGTGCCATTTTGGACGCCATCCACTCTGGCGAACTGGCCAATTCCGAGTATGAAACGTTTGAAACTTTCAACCTGCAAGTTCCAAAGTCTGCTCCAGGTGTTCCAGCTGAATTGTTGAACCCTGCCAATGCATGGACCGAAGGCAAGCAGGACTTTGACCAAGAAGTTGGCAAGCTGGCTACTTTGTTTGCTGAAAACTTTGAGCAATACAAGGATGGCTGTTCTCCACAAGTCGTTGCTGCTGGTCCTCAATTGTAATTTATTTAATTCGAGGGTGAAAATAGGATAATAACATTTTTGCATTTTTTTTTTCTTCTACTTATTTTTGGCGACCGTAAGAGCTCAGCGTTAATACCAAGCCTTGGTTTCAGTCGTATACACAAGCCATAAGAGTCTTTTTATAGCTCTGTTTCTCGCTTGTTTGGTTTAGCAAAAAAACTGCGCGCCCACTTTTATTTTTTTCCTTCACCGGATCGGCTCTTTTTAACAACGGAGGCAATTTTTCTTTCTTTCTTTTCTTTATATTCCCAACAGCTTTTTTTTTCTTTCTATTTTTCTTCTTTTTCTCCTTCTTGACAACAACAAACACAAAAAAAAAAAATAAAATCATGCTTAAATGGGTTCAAGGTAGTGTGTCAGCTTTGACAGGTGCTGCGGAGCCAATCTACGGTAAGGAAGCGTTTCAATCGGTGTGCGATACCGTTGCGGATCAGAATCCGTACGGCGAGCTGGAAAAGAAGGATTTGGAGTGGCGAGCGCCATGGTCGAGCCATGTCGAGACACAAACGTTTTACTTTTCAAACCAAGAGACGGGCCACTATGGGTTTTCACAAATCATCCACAGCAACCCGGTCGGTCTGCACTTTACTGCGCAATTCACATGCTTAGTGCAGCATGACGACAAGCCAGAAGAATGTGTGTGGACGTCTACAAATTTGGAAGGGTTTGAAGCCAAGGGTACAAATTTCACCGCGGATGGGTGTAAGATTGAACTAAACGAGGAAGGCAATGAGTACACGATAACCTCTGTTGTTAATGAAGATTCGCTAGTTGAGTTTAAAGTCAGCCGAGGCGACTGTCTTGGGTTTAAGATTGGCAAGGATGGGACAAGTTTGTATGGTGACGATGTGGCGAATAATCCTTGGGGGTCCATGCGTCATGTGTTTTGGCCTCGAGCTAATACCAGCGGGAAACTAGTAGTCAAGGGCAAGGAGGTGGAGTTTAAGCCTGAATCTAGTCGATCCATGTATGTCATGGCCATGCAGGGGATGAAGCCTCACCATGCTGCTGCCCGGTGGAACTTTTTGAACTTTCAAGGTCCAACAATGTCGTGTGTGGTTATGGAATTCACCACACCTGATTCATACGGCAACCAGACTGTGTCTATTGGTGCCGTGACAAAGGACGACGAGCTCGTGTCTTGTGCTACTAATGTTCAAGTCAAGCATACAAAGTCGGCTGTCGACGAGACGGGCTGGCCAGCTCCTAAAGAGATTGAATTTGAACTAGAAGGTTACAAGATTGACGACAAGGACTTGGCAAATGATAAGGTTGTTAGTAAAGTTACTGGCAAGCTGGACAAGTTGGTTGACCGGGTTGATGTCATGGCCGAGATTCCTGCATTTTTGAAAAAGGTTGCTGCTGGGGTGTCTGGCGCCAAGCCGTATATTTATCAATATTCCAATCCAATGACAATGACTTGTCAGATTGACGGAAAGGAAGTCACTGAAGAAGGCCATGCATTTAGTGAAGCCACCTTCATTTCTTAATCATCATCATCATCATTAATTTTTTTTTTAACCATTTAATTATAATACAGCACTCATCATTGAATAACTCGTAATGACTAGAAACAGAATTTGAATCAACCCCCATACAAACGGTATCCATGTCGACACGCCAAACAGCCCGGCTCGGTAGATTGCTCCAATCATTAGTCCCGTAACCGACCCGCTGAGCAGTGCTTGCAAACCGGCAATCACCGCATACAGCCCAAAGATCCACAGCCCGCCAATAAACTTGCGGTGGTGCATAAACACTGCCAAACAGGCGGCGCACATGTGGAAACAGAGCGACCAGATTAGCGTCCAGTAGAGTGTAAACTTCCACACGTCGTATTGGTAGTAGAGGTATGACAGGTGGTACGCCTTGTCGTTTGACCCAATCGGAAAGTATAGCGAGGGGAACGGCGGTACTGAGTAGCCCACGGGAATGTTGTTCCCTACAATAACTAGCGAAGAGAACATGTCATTGCGTGTTTTTTAATAAATAAATAAGAAATATGCTGCGCTGGTGGTGGTTTAAAGAAGCAGTTGACAGCTAGGTTTTTCTGCGTAGTGGTGGTGGTGGTGGTGGCTTTGTTATTTTATTCTCCCAACAGAAAAAAAAAAAAAATTGTCAAGCAGCTGGCGTTTAGGGGGCGGCGGCAAAGTCCAGACGGTGTCATGTGATTGCAAGGTTTTGGGCATACATACATTCTCTGTACCAGCTGCAGCGCTGGCGCCGCATGATCCGTATCGTATAGACGAGATAATCACATGTAATTATGGGTGGCGTCTAGAAGTCGTTGCAATGACGGGGGGTTCTTATCACGCTTAGTTTGTTGATGGTTTTTTATATCTATGCTGAAACATCCACAGCCGCACCGGTAAGTCGGGGGACGTCACAACACAACAACAACACAGTATTAGAGGCTCCTCTCCTCCTGGCGCTTAACAAAAACTATATAAGCAGCGCCTCGTCGCCTTTCTTTCTTTCCTCTACATTCTTCTTCTCGCGTGATTAAAATACTATTGAACGCGAAACAAAACAAGTATTAGCTAATAGGGGAACAGCGCTGGGCCCGGTTCGAAACAAACCTGCGTTCACTT
>JAJLUJ010000007.1:140712-182877 GCA_030564235.1 Blastobotrys elegans
AAATTTTGAAAAAAAAAAAAAAAAAAAAAAAAAAAAATTTGAAATAAAAAAAAGCCGGAGAAATCGGAGAAATAGGTTCGAACCATTAAATTATACTATTTACAAAACTCATGCATTATTATTACTTATCCACCGCTTTTCCGGCGGCTTCTTCATCTTCCTTCTTCTTTGCTGGTGGTTGTATTCGCTTGTTTGTGAAGAAAAGACTGAATAAAAACGCGACAATCTGGAAAGCCATGGCAGCGAACATGACCTTGTGGAAAGCAGCGACAAAGCCCTTGATGACTTCCTTGGAAACAGTAGGAGGCAGTTGTCGGATCAGCTCTGGTGAGTTGATCAATGTTGTAGGGTCCATCCCGGCTGGGATGTTGATATTAGCTAGTTCAGCCTTGAATACAATAGATTGGATAGCCTGTCCGATAGACGAACCAATAGCCCCACCAATTGCTCGACCAAGGCCAATCATGGAGGTGGCAATGAGCACGCCGCCGCCAGCTTTTGGTGCGGCGATCTGTGCGGCTAGAGTAGACGACTGCATCATAAACCCAGTGCCAATACCTGGAATGACCATCAACCCAGCTCGTCGAACGCCGCCAGTATTCTCGTCCATCATGGTAATCACTCCAAACCCAATGCAGCAGATGGCGGAGCCAATAACGTTGAACGGCTTGACATACCCGGTCTTTGTGATCAGCGCGCCACACAAAATACTGACGATAATCATTGGAATGATCAGCGGTAGAAGCTGAAGACCCGAGCTCATTGGATCATCGCCTAGCACCACCTGGAAAAAGATGGACAGGTAAAGAATACCCATAATAAACCCGCCATACACGAACAATAACGAGAAACACGGGGCAAGAACTTGTGGAATCTTGACAACCTCCCATGGCAACATTGGGTTCTTGCAAATGGTGAAATTGTAAGCAAGGTATGCAATCAAGAACGATCCGCCAACAACAAAGAACGCAATGACAATTGGTGCATCCCATGGCTTTGTGGAAGACCCAAACGTCATGGCTAGCAAGACCAACGTCATACCAGCACCAAGCAAAACCGATCCAATATAGTCAATCTTTGATAGCTTCTCCTTCAATGACCCCTTTGGTTGTGGTGGGTTGAAACAAAACCAGATCAAGGCCAAGGCGACGCCGCCAATTGGCAAGTTGATCCAAAAGTCCCATCGCCAGGTGACCTTGGCAAGTGCGCCACCGATTAGTGGTCCAATCACGGACGCGATACCAAAACTGGCTCCAATAATCCCGCCCATAAGCCCACGCTTTTCAATACTGACGATTTCTGTCATGATCATAAACACCAACACGGCGATACCACCACCGCCGATACCAGACACGGTCCGGCCGACAATCAGCATTGTCATTGATTTGGCTAGTGCCGAAATGATAGACCCAATCTCAAAAAAAAAGATGGATGCCATCATGGTCCATTTTCGTCCAAACACCATGGAGATTTTGCCCCAACTCATTGCCAGGACGGCTTGCGGGAGCATATAACCAGACACAACCCAACTGATCATGCCAAAATCTCCAAACTCTTCGCCCAATTCGGTCAACACGGTAGTGACGATTGTGTTATCTAGAGCATGCACCAACATTGACATGATCAGGGCCAAACCACATAATAAAAGTGGCACACCATGCAAAATCTGGTCAGAGGCGGTGGTACCATCGCCAGCTCGTTCTTCTTCTTCTTCTTCTTCTTCTTCTTGTTCGGGTTTGTTGTTGTCGGTGGAGGAGGATAATGACCTATCGTAATCTTGAGGCGATTCCTCAACAACTGGATGGCTTGAATTCTTTTCGGATTCAGTTTCGTAGTCGGTCATATCTTCGCGAGAGTGCTCAAAGCTTCTTGTCATTTTGTGAGATGATTGTGTATTAATGGAGATTAAAAGTACGATTGTACGGGAATAGGACCCTTCTTATATAGAATTTGGAAAATTGACTAACCTATAATAAAAAAAAAAAAAAAATTGCGGCATGCCGAAAGTGTGAAGCCGCGTTTCATCAGCCGTTTATGGTACATTTCTAAGCGCGCGCGGGCCGATAAGTGACACAACACCTATAATTTTGTAGGGGTATAAAATTTTTTTTATTATAAACACCGGAATGCCGTTGTATAGGTCATCTATACTCTCCAAATTTCGGCGCTCCGGACAAGGGTCAATTAGAAATCCGGAACTCCGGAAATCCGGACCTCCATATGATCAACCCAAGCCGCAGTCGTCTCCTTTTTCCTTAGTACGTACGTAAAGGGGCCACCATCGGCGGCGCGCCACGTGATCATGAATGGCTATAGTATAATTATAAACTATTAAAAATACAAAACATTTCTAAGCAAGCGGTTTATTCTCCAAGGCAATGCTCTTGGTCATGTTATTGACTTTGTAAATCCCCACCAGTTGTTGGGCCAGCTCAAACATGTTATTTCGCAAGGAAATGACAATAAACTGGCCATTCTTGGTCCGTTCGTTGATATAAGTAGCCACAATCGACACATTTCTAAAGTCCAACGCGGCATCAATCTCGTCCATGACGTATAACGGGGTTGGTTTGTAATGATGGAGGGCAAACACCAACGCCAGCGAACTCAGCGTCTTTTCACCACCAGACAAGTTTGAAATGTTTCGCCACGATTTCTTTGGAGGCATGACACTGAAGATGATGCCTTCGCTGAACGGGTCCAAGGAATCAACCAGTTCAAGCTCGGCATTACCACCCATAGTAATCATCTGGTACATTTCCTTTAGCTTGAGAGAAATGGCATTGAACCCGGTCATAAACTCATCGAGTCGTTTCTGTTTGAGGTCATCGCACCGTTTCTTGACTGCATCCCGGTTCGACACTGCATCGTTCAACACGCCTCGTCGTTCTTGATACTCGCCAACTCGCCGCCGATAATCCTTCAACACGTTCATGTCAATCTTGGCTTCCGAATTGCGCTCTTCAAGATGACCAATCTCCTTTTTCAGCTCCTTCTTGTCTAACGAGTTTAGTTCGTCTGTGCTGTATTCAAACAGCTCTTGGTCTTCATTGCCGTCTTCTTCATTTTCGCCAGATTGGTCATCGTCATCGTCGTTGCTGCTCTTTCGTAGGCCGCGTAGTTCTTTAACTTCATGTAGCTTGAGCTTTTTTAGCTCAGATTCGTACCCTCGTCGAGAATGTTCATCATCTTTCAACGAGCCTTGGTGCTGCTCGATTGTGTTTTTTATTTCAATCTCGACTGACCGTACCGAGTCGATTTGCCGTTGGCGATCCTCCAGCTCTTCTTTGAGCTGGTCAAGCGCTTCCTGCTTATCAGTGGCTTGGTCGTTGAGTTGCAATGTTTCCTTGTCGAGTTTGTTGATTCGAGAGTCCATATCCTTCAGCTTGCCAATCCACTGTTCGTAGTCTTGCTCGCTGTCGGCAATCTCCTTTTCAGCCGAGTCGATAACCTTGGTTTGTTTTTTTAGTTCGTTTTCAGCCTTGGTCTTTTCCAAAACGCCGTTAGAAAGCCGTGTGTTGCACAGTTCCATCTGTTCTTTGATCGAGTCAACCTTGGATTTTTGCATTCGGAGTCGCACACCGCCTGCTTCCATAATCTTTTCTTGCAAGTCGGCAATGTTTTGTTCCATATCAGCAGTTTCACTTTTCAATGAATCTAGTTCAGACTGTTTTTGAGATGCAATCTTTTCCGCCTTTTTCAGTTCGTTCATTGCAGTGGCAGTTGAGTTGGACTGGTCCTTTTCAAGTTCCTTGTACTCGTCTTGGGCTCGTTTCAGCTCGGATTCCAAACTCTCCAGCTCCATCTGGCCCTTGGAAATGTCCAGTTCAATCTGTGGCTTTTGCTCGCGGAATTCCTTCAGCGCGTTTTCCATGACTTGATACTCGCTGGTAGCCCTAGCAACTTTTTGTTCGTATTTGGCAAGGTATTCTTCCATTTCTTTAATGGTTTCTTCACCAACTTCTTGAGTAAGATTATTCTTCATGGCGCCGGACTTGACTGAGGTACCACCACCGCTCATTGTACCCGCGACATCAACCAGCATACCATCCAGCGTAACCACTCGCCACCGCTTCTTCCCACCATACGCAATCCGTCGCGCTTGGTCCGAGTCTTGGGCCACTAATGTATCGCCCAACACAGAGTAGAATGCCGGTAAAAACATGTCGTCTTTGGGGGTAATAAGGTCGTATAACCGCGGCACGTTCTCAGGGGTTTGGATACGTGATAGGTCGCGTTTAGGCAGCCGGTTTAGTAAAATAAACTTGGCACGACCCAGGTTGTTTTTCCGCAAATATTCCACGCATTGTTGACCAGTCTCGACGGTCTCGACTACAAGATTGTCTAGAGATGGGCATGCAGTGCTGATTGCCACGTCGTATCGCTGGTCAATCTTGCCTAGACCGCCCAACCGGCCTTGGAACCCTTCAATCCGCCCGCTCGAGCTTAGCTTGTTTAAGCTATTCAGCACTTTATTTTGGGATTGAACAGATTGCTGGCTTTCCTTCGCGGTGGCTAGTTTTTGCCGCATTGAGGATAGTTTTTGTTTCATGTGGGTGAAGCCTTGGTCGGCTTGTTCCATCTCCTTGGTACCCATGCCAATCTGTTCCGAAGTATACTGCAGCTTTTCTTCCAGCTCTTTTAGGTGTGATTTTTGTTCACGGCCCTTGACTTTGGTGTTTTCAATCTTGGTCTGAGCCGTTCCCAACGCGGCATTGGCCGCCTCGGCGCGTTCCTTCAGCATGTCGACTTGGGACTGCGCGACGGCAACTTGGCTCTCTTTTGTGCTAATCTTGGCTCGCCATGGTTCCAATTGTTGCTGGATTTTTTCAATCTCGTCAGTGAATCCCTGTGTCTTGTCCTTTAGCTCGTTTTGGATGGTTTCTAGCTGCCGGGATTCCTTCTTTAGGCTCGAGGTGAGTTCGTTTAGCTGGTTGGTCAGGTTTTCGGATTCTTCTTGGTAGTTCTCCAACGACGAGGCCGATTCCGTTTTCAAATGAGACGCATTGGCAATACTCTTTTCAAGCTTTTTGCGTTTATTGTCGATATGTTTCTTTTTTTCTTCAATTTGGACTTTTTCCACCTCCAGCTTGGACAAGCTTTTTGCCGAATCGTGAGCTTGTTTCTTGAGCTGTTCAACCTCCTTTTGGCGCGACTTGTGGGTTTTGGCTAGTTCATCAACGTGAGTTTTGTTTTCTTTGGTCTGTTCAAGCTCCTTGTCGAGCTTGGCTTGTTGTTCCTGGATGATTTTGGTGCTTAGTTCGATACGGCTGGTGCACAGGTATCTGTATAGTTGCAGCAAGGCTGACTTTTTCATGGTTAGGTCGTTTTCAACCTCCAAAAAGTTTAAAATTTCATCCTTTTGACCTTCCAACGAGTTTAATTCTTTTTCAACAATATGCAGCCGGTTTGTTTTTTCAACGCAATCCTCGTTTAACCCTTCCACTTTGGTCTGCGCGTCTTCAATGCCCTTTTTATAATCCGACGTGCCAATGATATCTTCCAGGTATTCCAGCAACCCATCATCGTTCTCATTCTCAGCTTTGGCCTTCATCTGCGCGATGGACTCAACCTCGCCTTGCAGAATCAAAAACCGTTTATGGTCCAGATCGATCCCCCGGTCTTTGAGGAGCGTGGTGACTTCTGTAAAGTTACTGTCTCTTTCGTTGATAGTATACTTGGACGAGTTGTTCTTGAACGCCCGCCGCGCTACTACAAGCTCTGTCCCCGGAACAACAGACGTGGTCCCGTCTTCGTTATCCTTCACATCTTGGAAATGGACCTCGACCGAGCATGATGTAAGGTTCGGCTGCGCAGAGGAGGAGTGGATCAACGAGGAAATCTTGCCGTGCCGCATCTTGGACGCCCGGAACCCAAACACGAACAGCAATGAGTCAATCACGTTGGACTTGCCTGACCCGTTTGGTCCCACTACTGCTGAGAATGACTATAAATTTGGTTAGTAAAAGTGATTTGACAAAGAGAGAGAGGGAGGGGACGATACCGAGTGGAAAGGACCAATCACTTGCCTACCTGCATACGACTTGAAATTGTTCAAGACGAGCTGGAGGATGACCAGACGTTGTTTAGGCGGTGGCGGCATGTCCGGCACCTGTGCTGCTGCTGCTGCTGCTGCCAGCTTTGATGGCGATGATACGAGCGAAGTCCGCCCCGATTTCGACTTTGACGTTGCCAGAACTAAATCGTCAAACTCGTCTGTATTCAGCGACACCTTTTCCATCCCGTGGACCACCGGCGTAACATTATTACTCTCTTGCTGGGTAATATCCGCGAGTGGTTGCTGCTTTTGAGGTGTAGACAGGACGGGATCTAGCCCGACCACTTGGATTTTAGACGCCGAATCTTGATCGTGCTCGTTCTCGTTGGTGGCGGTATTATCATCGTCTTCATCGCTAGTCTCGTAACTATCATGTTGCCCTGCTTCCTCGTCGTCGTGAGGTGATGGTTGGGGTATCTGTGATGGCCGTGACAACCGTGCCATTTTCGTAACTTCTAAACGCGCGTTTCTGTTTTGTAATGGAAAGGAAAAGAGTTTTTGTTTTCTGTACAATGTTTTTCCTCCCAAATTTTTTTTTTTTCGGACGCGTTTTCGTTCGCTGACAAATGTTTGATGTAAGCAATTGACCTAATTAAGCCTTGCTTCTAAACGTAATATATTAAAATTAAGCTTTTCTTTAGGTTGGTGGTTGTGGAAAAACGCACAAACACGTCATAAAAACCTGGGCCGCGGGGGGCTTCTTTTCATTTGGAGCGCTCGAGTCGACGCGTAACCGCTTTCCGGATCAAATGCCCCCTCTCATGCTCTCATGGATGAACAAAAGCCGGTTATTCGCAGATAGTGGTGCCATATACATAAAACATGCGGGGGAGGGCTAAGCTTTACACAACAGCAACCTCCTTTTTCGAATAAACCCCGTCTTTACCAAACAGCCCAAACATGTCGCTCTCGTTGGGTGTGATGCTGATACCACCATCACGATTGTAATAAAACCCGACCGGATCTACACTCCCGGCGCGGTTCTGTATGGTATTCTCAAACAGTATACTGTCGATCAACGATAACCAAACGTACGCACTAGCAACCAACGTGGCAAGTGCAAAAACCCACTTTTTACCGCGACTCTTGATGTTCCAGTCAAATATGGACCGCACCGCCGAGTAGTTTAGTAACAGCGACCCAGCCATGGTCAATCCGTTTGTGACCACCCGGGCTTTGAACGAGACGGGGCTGGGGAACAGCACCAGCAGCTCCTGCCAGAAATTCGGTACAAAGATGACTCCAAGCAGGACAAAGTAGATTATCAGAACTTCTCGATAAAGCATTTTCTGTACTGAAGATGAGTGAATAGAGGAAGTTTCTAATTAATATTTGCTACAAAAAGACCCTCGGATAGACCGGGGAGAACGTTTACATAAGCAGGAAAATTTTTTTTCTTATTTCCGATCCCCGACGACCGCGGGAATTAAAAACTAAAGATTCATTGTAGTATCAATATATACATTAAAATACTCCTCCAATGTGTCAGCTTCTGGGTACTCATCGCTAGGCACTTTATCCACCTCTTTTGAGTTGAATCTGGCAACTCGGTCATTGGAGAGGTTGACTCTACCCTCGTGAGCCAGGTACTTTGCTGGGTAGATGACTCGTCGACCTGGCAAGATATTGGTTGACCCGGCTTTATACATTTTGGTAGCCATCTCCCATAGCCGTTGGATCTGCTCCGGCTGCAATGTTGGATGAGACCCAATTGTTTGTGATTCAAACACTCGTGCATAGATGATGGAGTTGATAAGCAATGCTTCCTGCATTGGTTTGGGGATCGTCTCAGCAATGACATAACGAATCATGTGGAGCATTTGGTACGCATGGCGAGACTGGCCAGACCCGTGGAATTGTAAACAACACATTGAGATTGCCCGCTTGAGCAAACCAATATCGCCTGCCGAGATTGCATGTTTGAGCACAAAATACACTTCGGAATGGCGCAGAAACAGGTAATGCGCCTGCACCTCCTGGTCATTGTGGAAATCTGGGTGCGACACGTTCCAATTGGCTTGGTTTGTAATGTTGTCGGTTAGTTTGTGTACAAGGTCTGTTAGTTGTTGGGCGGTGGTTTGCGTTTTCAAATGTTCGTGCAGATCAGCCACCGGTAGTTGAAACATTTGTTCCATCAATGCAATGATTCGGGCTCGGTATGATTGAATGACCAGCTCCTCCAGCGCATAAAACTCGCTCGTTTCCTCCGACACGTTTGGAATGCCCAAAAATTGCAAGTGGTTGTACAGAGACCCGCCTTTCCTAGGATCGCCGCCGAAATGGCCCCGCAGACACATTTCCAAAGCATGCATTCTAGTGTGCATTAGTGACGGGAAAGGTAGCAGCCATTTTTTTGTCGAATACCCAAAATCCTCGTCCTCGTCGTGTAGAAACTTCATGATTTGAATGTTTTCAACCGCTTTTTGGTCCGTAAAGCACATAAACACCTTATCGTAAAAGTCCTTGTGTGTGAGGTGGTACTGCTTGAGGTAGATTTCGTCAATAACATGTTCCGTCCCTTCTTCATCGTAACAGTCGAACGGCAGGTCGCCTAGTGAAGTCATGGCCGGCGTGGGAATTTCAACCGTCTGTAGGTCCGGCATTGGACATATTGAATCAATGTCGTCGGTGAATACCCCTGGGAAACTGCAGTTGATGGCCTCGGCGACAAAATGACGACGGATTTGGATCTGCACATCATCGTCGTGGGTCCCCTCCGCCATAATAACATCGTGGGTCTCCAACCGAAGCTTGTCATTGATCATACTGGGGCGTAACCCGCCGCCCTCTGGCCTCACCCCTTGGAACGTCACCCCAGAAGTGTGTGACCCGCACTCACTTTTAGAATGGAACCGCCGTGTATCGTTCAATACTTCATTCGAAGAGTACCCTGTAACGGCAGTTTGCGGCATTATTGTTCTGTTCACAAAAAAAAAAAAATTTCAAAAAGGATTCGTTGTTTTCGTCCTCTATATATGTCCGTTTTGGTGTGTTTTTGTTTTCAAATTATCGTACGTTCTTCTGCTGCTCGGTGAAGATAAAGTGGCAAGACTGGATGACTTTATATAGTACCGACAAGAAAGAATTTGAAAGAAGAAAAAAGCAAAAATTTTTAGCAATTGAGTGAGAGTGAGAAAAAGAGTGAGAGAGAACCGCGGCCGGGCCCCCCAATATTACACCAATGCGGGCATGATCAACTTGACACTGCAGAAGAAAGCCTGACGTTAAGCCGCCCCATTAATCAATTGCAAAGGAATATATTAACAAGGCACAATCCCAATTAATCTAGCAATAACCATATATGATGCGGCTTGTTTATTATTAATAATTATTCCCATGGTGGATAAACATTATATACCGGTAATCAATTACTCCTAGCCGCAATATTAACAGTCTTGAGATTGTTTCCTAGCAATTGGGGGGGATCGGCTCGGATTACATAAGCATGAACTTGTCTTAGAAATCCCCATTGTGTATGAGCTAGCTATAGCTACCCCAGAGTCCAGATTAGGAAGTCAGAACAGTTATTTTTCCAACATCTTTTAAAATTCACACCGTTAACAAGGGTCTAGACAACGCTGTACGGAATAGCCTATAAGTTTGGAGGACGAAAAAGGCGCTACGTAATAGGGACTTTTTCAACCTGTTTTTTATACAAATCCGTTTCTTTCATGCATAAAGGCATTATAAATGCCTTGAAATAAATATTATTTAGGATATCATCCAGGCGATCCCACCGACTCCAAAACAGACAATGGAAAAGAATACCGTAAACACAACCGTTTGATGCCACCAAGAAGGAATTTCCCGTATAAGGAATAAGCACATGCCCATAATACCCACACCAAGTGCGAATAACAGTCCAGTAATGATAAATGCAGCAGCTCCGTACGTGATTGCCTCCATGTCCTCGCCGGCCATGACCCCAAATAGGATACAGACCATCAAGGCAGAGATAAAAAAGCAACCAGAGTAGAGAAAGGTTAGTACGACATCACGCCGTTTAGACATTGGGATGTAAAAGTCTTCATCAGGGAACGTATCATAACCAACCCGGTTGTTAATTCTCGACTTGACATGCGGCGAGAATGCAGAGCCACTGGACCTTAGCTCGTCGTGGCTGGCAGTGCTACTACTACCATCATCATCATCATCGTCATCCTCCACTTCATAATCAGACACTTGAATAATCCCATCAGTTTCGTCGTTTCGGATAAGCCGTTCGTACCCGTATCCGTATCCGTATCCGTATCGACAGTTCTCGTCTCGAATACCTAGCCTGTGACCAATGTTGCGAACAAATTGGTCGCTCATTCGGACTAACGACTCCACGTTATCGCGCGAAAACAGCCCGTTTTGGTAGGTGCGCTTCTCCGGTTCGATGAAAAACCCCGCGTCATTCTCACCATCTTCTGGGTCGTCAAACTCGTTCCAGTACCGCACCACTGGCTTGTTCTTGGTGGTGATGGACGACGACCCATGCTGGAGCATCTGCGCGCTACTAATCGAGTTGTTATCAGACGACACAATATTTTCTTCCAGTGCGGGGGGTTGTAAATTGCCATTGTTTGTATTGTCGTTTAATAAAATAGAGTTTGTGTGGTTTGGTTTGTTTTGGGTGAGAATTGAGATTGGCGCTGCTGACCCGCCGCCACTTTTCGTGCGGCGGTGTGGGTGGTGGAGGAGGTAATTGTCATACCCATACTCATCGTGATGATGGTTACTGCCACTGCTTGGAATAGACCGGATATCAACCCCACTTTTAATCCAATCGACCCAGCTAGGTACGAATTCAAGCGCGTGTGGGTGGTACAACGCGACTGTATGCGCAAACAGGCTGAAATCCGGCATCCACTTGACCAGATGGCTGCTCTTTTCAAACTCGGAAATCCATGCTGGTTTCTGCATCCCTTTCCAGCGGACCTCGAGCACTGCATGTGGGAAAGTCTCGGCGTCTTGTTCGCTGCCATTACACGGGCTACTACAATCGTGGGATTGCGACATTTTAATATCATTGTCGAGAGTGGCCCAGATGTATGGCTTGTCAAGGTTTGACACGCTGCTGGACTCGCCACCTTCCACAACCGAGTGGTAGACATATCTGGTCCTGCTGCTAGTGAGTTTGGAAATTGGCGCTGCTTGTCGCTTCTCCACCCAACCCAGAGCTAATTTCCCCGTAGTGTTTAGGTGCATTTCGGTAGTGTCGACAGCCCCCTCGAGCACGCTATCTAGTTGTTGTTGGGTCAACCCCATTGAGGAGAAATGCCGCAACCCTCCAGTGGGGGATAAAAGTACCACTCCGGTATTCTGATTAACCCAGCGTACCTGTCCTGGGTCGGTATTGCCTTTAATAGAATGGTACTTCTTATCGTCAAGATAAACCACCGAGGTTTCATCAAGCCCGGCTTGTTCGTCAGAATACAGAGCCAGGTGTTTCAATAGAGCTACTTTGAGCTCCATCACGTTTCCTTGGTGAACCCAAAACGTGCTGGACTGAGTGACGCATGTAATCATTTCGCAGTCAAATCTGCACAAGCTCTTGGCAGGCAGGTCGATAGGGCTTTGTTCCCGAACGTTTGTAAACTTGGCATTTCGAATAACATCGTATAGCAACGACAACTCCAAAAACGCCGGGGTAAAGTCATGATTGATAAACGAGTCTGCTGACTCGAGCGTGGGTACAAACCGCCCCGAGAGTTGAGTCGACAATGACCACTTTTTGTACTTTTTGAGCAGCTTTCTAAATCCCGTCCGTTGTGCGCTGACAAACCTCGACAGCGACTGAATCTCGTACGTCAGCTTCTTGACCTCACGATGCAGTCGGATAAGCTTGTTTTGCGACCATGTAGGATCCGCATGGTTGTTTTTCTGCTCTTGTTGCGCCAAAGTCCCGACAAGCTTCTCGCAGTCATCAATACGTCGATTAACCTCGCCACTTTTGCTCTTGACAAACAAGTTTACCTACAAATTTATGGTTAGTGAATTGAGGAATGAACTAACGCACCGACTCAAACTCTTCAAAGAGTAACTGGAGGAGAGTATCAAATGCTTCTGGGCCCGCTCCAGGCTGCGTAGCCTTTTTGATCAAATGCTTGATCTCATTGTAGTCAATATTGTATGCTTTCCATTCCGGGACTGACCGTTTCGACAGCTCAGAGCCGTACTTCATTGCGATATGGGTACGTGATGTTGTGGTAGGAAGGGAAGAAAAAAATGTAGTGTGAAAAGAATAAAGGAATTTATATATATAGCGGATGGTTTATTATTTTTTTGTACTCTTTTGGCCTGATAGGTTTTGTGGAAATGTGAATATCCCGAGACGATGGGGCGGCGCAAATCATTTTTTAAAGGCCTCCCGGGCGCAGGAAAAGGAAAAAAAAAGAAAGAAAGAAAGGGCCGCGCGCCAATGCACCAAATCAACAGCCACGCGGATTTTATCGACCGGCACTAAATTTATAAGCTTGACAAAGATTGGACTATCACACATGTTTTATTGGTTGGAAATGCATAAACTTTGGCTCAACGTAGTACGTAGTACTATAGTTTTCTCCTGTTTATAAGAAACAGCTATAGAGCGCTTTGAATATTCCAATTCCAGTGCTGCATCATGACCGGTTTGGAATAATAATAAAAAAAAAAATAAGCGATGGCCGCCATGCATTATTTTCATGCATCGATATCGACATCTAACACAACGCGTGGGTGATTTGCATGATTTGATTGGGTATCCGTGAATCACAGACCAGACCTGCAGGCGGCCTAGGGTTGCCCGCCGTCCTTTTTCTTTCAATTTCGACATATGAACATATGAAAATGAATCATCTTGGTGCCGGCCTCTTATATGCAACTGACAAACGATGAATCTATCATCTCAACAAAATAATTTCGTTCGTTGAGATCCCGATGCTGGTGTTTTTTTTTCTTTCCGATATAGGAGGAGGGAGCGCACTCCTCCTTTTCTCCGGTTTCTCGTTTTTTTCTCCTTTCTTTGTCAGTTTCTTCACTTATTTATCACTCTCCTCCCGTGCAATCACTGTCCTTCGTTGTAGAGTGGCAGCAGGCATACCCCCATTCATGACCGACCCAGTATGACCCCCAGACTGAAGTGTGGTTTCCGGGGTACACGTCTTCGTTATACTTTGAACGGGTACACAGTATCTCATTATTTCCATTGTCATGGGACGGCAGATCTTCGGTAATATGAGCTGGTTCCACGTTACCTGGCTCATTCTTGATCACAGACTTTGGTTTGATGCTTGCGCTATCATCCCTGCCATTCACTCCCTGTCCATACTTCGCCAGCAACGATTGGTGTAGTTGCTGGTCGGAAGATTGCGCGTCATTGGCGGTGGAGCCTTGTTGGAGTTTGAGAAAGGCCTCGGTGGGATTAGCAGCAAGGTTGACTTCTGAACGGTCTGCCTGTTTCTGGAGTTTTAAATACTGGTTTTCACCGAGAGTTTTGGGGCGCAGGTCTTTACGTGATTTGGGGTCATAATTTCGAGATAAGTCGTCCAGATCGGCCAAGTACACTGCTTTATCCTCAGTTGTCCGCATGCTTCGACTCTTTTCGGTGGCAGGCAGCATACTCTCCTTATCAACATCATCATTTTCTCGTTCATTGTCCTTATCAGGTTGGAACGTGTCGATAACGTGTTTATAATCCTCAGCGTCGTATCCATTCCACGGGTCCCTTTTGGAGTCATATGTGGTGACAATTTCCTGGACCGCATCGTCCGCCCGAATATCCCTGTGTGTATATTTCGCCCCCTTCTTACGAGGCCTCTCGAGGCAGTCTCGGGGTTTATGTGTCATGGCGCCGCAATTGTCGCAGGCCCCGCGTCTAAATTTTGTTGTTGTTGCTGGCGATTTGCGCTTGGTAGCGCCGCTGCTCTCCTTTTTATTACCCCGGTCATACCATTCTGTCTGTACTTTTTCACGGTTATCACGTTGATGGGCTAGTGTATCTTCTTCGGTGCCTTCTGTAGCGTACCACGGCGCGTCGGAGATGAACTTTGGAATGTATGGATTGCTCATCTCATGAAATGTTGGTGGGGAGGAAAAAAGTTTTGGAAGAAAAAAAAATGGCGTTGGGATGAATATGTGAAAATACTCGGTCAAGATAAAACTGTGTAAGGTTTTTGATCGAAACAAACACTATAGATATTTACATTTGATTAATATACATGACTACTGGAACTTCGTAGTCGAGCCGCGTTCCCGGATCAGACTCCTTGTGATAGCAAGGTAGTTGTACTGTTTACAAATGGTAATGCTCGCCGGTGGATCATCCCGCATAATATACTAATCAATGGAACTTCATAGATTGTATAGGACCAGTTTCGGACGAGTAATCGGTACCGTATCGTGGCATATCCATCCGGTGAGTGCGGCGGCGGGGGGTGGATTTGAGATTGAGGGAGGGGCCCATTTAAAACTCCACTCCCAAAGTCGACAACAACAAAAAACGGGGTTTGCCGGTTTTTTTGTTCGTGAACATTTCAACAAGAAAGCAACAAAACAGCCTCAGTCTAGAAGAAAACAAAACATTCATTTACATAATAATAATAAAATAATAATAATTAGACAATGCGTCGTCGTCGTGGCGGCGAACCTCGCCCTCCTCCTCCTCATCTTTGCACTCTCTTCCTAAACAGTAATCAAATGTCGAATAGGAATGTGAATTAGCTTGACAATGTATCCAATGGCACCCATGACCAGGAACCCGGCACCCACTGCCCTCAGAGTTTTCAGAAATTCTATTAATAAAAAAAAAATGCGTTAGTGATCTTCCTTTCCCTCTTTCCAATGTCGTCACTTCTCCTGAAATCGACATTCATATCGCATCAGAACATACCCTTTTGGTCTGGCTTGGTACACCGGTTGATAAAGGTGGTACCTTCCTTGACGAATTCCAGCGGAACTTCAGTGATCTTTTCCAAACCGTCGGCCATTGTGTGTGTTTGTTTATACGTTCTTGATCAAAAGGTGGAGTAGAGAAGAGAAGAGAAAAAAGTGAAGGAAAAAAAAAAAAAGTGTTGTGGTGGCCACTTTTGTTTGTTCGGGCACCCCGTTCGCGCGCGCAAGGAAAGCCGGTTGGGACATTTTTTAAATTTTAAACCTCACTTTTTCGCTGATACTTCGCTCAATATCAGATCATCATGTCCAGCTACAATGAAATTGACTTTGACGACGAGAATGACGGGTTTTCTGTAGGAGGTGGAGGCGCTTCAAATGCCACAACAATAAAATCAGAGCCGATACAGCAGCAATCACAGCCACAACTACAACCGCCGCCGTTACCACCACAGCTGCAAAACTACGCTCCACAACAACCCCAGCCTCAAACCGCAGCGATTTGCATACACAAACTGGACTGGACCACGACAGAGGAGGAGGTTCGAGGGCTTATTGTCGAGTGCGAGCTGGAAGAAAAGATTGCGCTGGTAGTGTTTGATGAATACAGGCTGAATGGCAAGAGCAAAGGAAACGTCTATATAGAAATGGCCACACCAGAAGCAGCATCGACATTGCGGGAGTACGTGGAGAGCATACAGCTTCAGAACAATAACGGGGAAGATTGCACAGTGAGTTTTATGGCCCCTTCCATGCAGCCATTCAATATTAAAAAGACGCCCAACTTTAATGGTGTGGGGAGAGGCGGCGGCAGGGTTGCACCGCCGCAGCAGCAGCCGCATCACCAATTCAACCAAAACCAAAACCAAAACCAAAACTACAACAATCCAATGTTCCAAGCAAACAGACGGGATGGGTACAATCCGCATGGCGTGAAACGACAGCGGTATGGACAGTAGCGTGAGAGAGAAAAAAAAAAAGAAGGAAACCTTTTTGTATTATGTATAATAGAAATGAATGTTATGAACGACTTTAATCTAGCCCGGCCCATTCCTCATCATCAGAGTCTTCTTCGTCCTCGTCATTCTCATCTTTTGGCTCCGCAGGCTTGATAACACCCCATGCGACCAGTCGTTCATCCGCCAGGACAACGTTTTTGGCATTGTCCCGGATCATCTTCATTAGAGATTCCTTGGCGATTTGTTGTACAGGTTCTATCAGCGCTTTCAAAGGCAGCTCTTGGTAATCAATCTCCTCATCTTCTTCGGAATCTTCTTTAACCACACGCTCAATCTCGTCCAAGTAAATATCAAACAGGTGGAGTCTTAGTGCGTTTGGGATCTTAATGTCCTTGATGTTTAACGGGGCGGCTTGAAGGGTTTGGACTAGAGCAGCAACCCATTCGTCCTCCCAGCCTTCATCACGTACACGACGCACCGAAGCAGCGACATATCTTCGAATCAATAAATAAAACTTGTCCACTCGGTGCTTGTCTAGTTGATCCCACTCCCTAGCCATGATTTTCCAAAATGCAGTCACAAAGTTGACAAAGTTGTTGGCGTGGACTACGGAGACCAATCCGGCTAGGTCGTCTGCTAGGCGTTGCTGGGTTCGCGGCCGATCGCTAAACCACATGCTGAAAAAGAGACCTTTCCAGAGCTTTTGCATCTCCAAAAGGTCAAACTTTTTGTGCGTTTTTAGAAACATGTTCAGCGACTCGAGAGCCTTGTCTCGTGTAGGGCGGTCATTAGCCGCTAGCTTTTTTACAAATGGATATGTTGAATCGTCGTTTTGTGTTTGTTTTGCTGCTTTAGGCATCTTTTTTTGTGTGTGTCTAACGTTTTGGACAGGAAAAAAAAAATTTGGAGATGCGAAAGTTTTTTTGGGAATTTTTTGTTGATGCGGAAATTTTTCATATCGGCGCGCGGCTGAACCAGCCAGTCTACTAAAAAAAAAGATTGGCTCCTCAATAGATAACGGCCCATCACCGTACCATATACACAGTCATCAACGGAGATAGGCACTTTCCGTCCTCTGCTCAAGAACTATCAATAAGGTGAAATGTGTATTTAGTTACCCGGTGACATCAGTTTGGCCTGGCTAGCTACCTGTTCCACGAGAGACACATCGTTTGAGCGCAGTTCTAAAAACGATTCAATGTCAAAACACCGTGAGCCGGAGACGGCTGGTATCAAACATTGGAGCTAGCAATGGGATGTAGCTGCATAGGGTAGCGTCTATTGCCACCTCTACCAAATCGCGGCTTGTCTCGACAACATGTGACACTCCAACCAGATCCATACAGTCATACTTTCTAACTTCCAAGTGAGTCAGGTTAGGGAACACGCGATGACGCAGCGTGAGGGTCGCGCACCCCGGTAAGCTGAGTTTTTGCAAACATGGTATTATTCTAGTTGCTAGCGTCGGATAATACGTCTCGCCTTCTTTAAACTCGCATTTTCCCATGACTCTGACTTCTTGGGTGGTTTCCGGTAGCCATTGCAGCGATGTCCCATACATTTCATTCACAGAAATGTACAAAATTCTTACACTAAACGATCTTTTCAGAAGTGTTCGCAATGCTTGTTCATCCGGTTGTTTAAGCGTGTCAATGAACAACGTTTCAATCCCGTCTGGTAGCTTATAACACAGCGTTTTGGGATCGTGAATGTTCACACGTAGGCTCTTTACAGACAGTTGGTCGTGTTTCGAAGACGGTGCCGTGACGGCCCCGTTAATGTCCAACGTCACTTTCTTGATTACAGTTTCGGAGCATATCCGAGCTAGCATGCACGAGACTACTCGAGTAGTTCGTTGGTTCGCAGCCGTCTCGACAATCACTTGGCGCATGTTCGTGCAGCAACGAGGCAGTTCATTCCGCAAAAAGTCGCACCCACGGTTGAACTGTCCACGGAACCCCTTATAGTTTGTCTTGACGCGTATCAACAAGTCAGTTGACAGGTCGATTTTGATACGTAGCGTTTTTACTCTTGCAAGCAGCGGTTCGTAGCTTGACGCATGGTCCTCCATTCTCCAGAACATTTCCAAATCTCGCCACCCAACCGCACTCACGTCTCTCGGTGAGTACCTGCTCAGGTCGATCGACAATGAGCTATAGATGTAGTCGATTAGAACTTGTCGCAATCGTCTGTTTGTGAGCGCAACGTGCACGGCGTCTTTTTGTGGCAGGTACTCGCCCAGCTCTAGAATAAGCTCAACCGGTAACTCGTCCAACCGCATGGCTATTATTATTATTACTGTCTAGTCGCCAAATAACAAACAATCACGAGACGCCGCGCGGGGGTGGTCGCATAAAAGAAAGAACCCGGAGCTCCGAATTCTTAAGGAAAGCCGTACCCAGAGCAACAGCCTTTGCGCGCGCGTCTTGCCCGTTTTAAGAAAGAAAAAAACTTTTCACAGTTACCCGGCCCTTCCCAAAAGAAGAAAGAAAAAAAAGGCTGACAAATATTTCACTATAAATACGGAAAACTTTTCAGCTTCCTCTTCTCTTCTTTTTCTTTTTTATTAACCCAATCCGAGTCCATTGGAGGTGACTGGCTGGTTATATTTGCCTTTTTACTGAATTTGGGTGACTTTTGACACTTTGCGCGGAAGGCTGAATGAGCTGAATTGTTGCAAACCTGGTATCAAGAGAAGATCCTTTTAATGTATACGACTGGCTGTTCCATCGAGGTGTCTCCCTTGCAACAGCAAGAGATAGGGACACTTCATTGGGCAGACTTGGTTTAACAAGTTTCTAGGGGATTTTGAGGCCGGAAGTAGCGGCTTTTCGTTTTAGGCTCGTCCTGATGCCCTCATGCCTTTATCATTACGGGCTCCCTGTCAACGGATTGGAAAGCAATATGGGGTGGTTTTGAGTTCCAGCCCTTTTTTGGGTTGTTGAGCTCGACTTATCCTACTCGGCATATTCCTAAACTCTAGTATTGTTTCTATCAATAGATCGAGTATAACCATGCTGCGTACATTTTTATAAAAAGACACATAAATTGAATAAAATTTGATGCCCTGTTTTAGAAGAAAAATTTTAGTTCGGGTTTGCGGGAGCCTTGAACCCGGTCGGTATTGTTCGGATATAAGGCCGCATACGTGATGTCATCATGAGCTGGGTTTTAAATTTTTGGTGGGCGCAGACCGGTATATATCAATATTGACGACTGTTCAATTCTTCAACGGCTGCAGCAGGGGCGGTAGATTAAAAAGACATTGACTTATCGCGATGCCTCGTGCTGGCCAACCAGACGTTAGAAATCTGTTTTGGGCCCCTCATTTAATTCTGCCCACCCTGCGCCTTTTAATTGTCCACTGTAGTGCCTATTTTTCCATTTTGAAGCCGTATGTCTGACTCTCTGACTCGATCGATCCGCACCAAGATAATTGGACGCCAGCTGCGTACGTAAGCTTTTTGGTACCCCACATTTAGCATATATATAAAACATGTTCCCAGCGCTGAGGCATATGTCCGTCCTAGTTTAGGCTGCTGACTGAAGATCGGACGCAAAATAGGAGCTGCGCGCTTTTGCTTAGTTAATTTCCATTTTCATTCGCTGTAGTGTAGAGGAGTAAGCTAAAACGCCCACATATATAAAGCGCCAACTCCGCGGACAACGAAGGAAGGAAAAAAAAAAAATTCCCAAACATTAATTACAAACTCTTCCTTGGTTGATATGGACAAACAGAACACTTTGACGGCTAACAATAACAACGCGGCGGCCGCAAATGGAGCGAATGGAGCAAATGGAGCAAATGGAGGGTCGGCGGCGATTATGGCACGTTTGGACGCTTATCTGCCGACTCTAAACACTGGGTTGATGGACGTACGGGTTCAAGACGCTATTCTAAACTACCCTATAGTTCGGTCTCTAATAGTTCCCGAGTGCGACCTGGAAGCGAGACGGCGGTGTATCAACCTAATCACCAAAGTGTTGAACGCGGCGACCCCCGTGCTGCCGTTGATCTTACAAGAGCAATCCAACATTTCTCCGTCGTCGCCGCTGTCAACCACGACGACGACAACACCCGGGCACGACTCAAAACCACCGCCGATTCCGGTACTTTCACAAGAAGCACAGACCAAGGTCATGACAATCATCTCGACCATGGCCGAGCGGGACCGGCTGATACGCTTCTGGATGAACCACCATCTGCACAATAAGGGCAAGACCACACCGACAAAAACCGATAACGGATCAACGCAGCATGTTCATCCGACGATTGCTATTTATACAAAGATTAAGCAGAGTAAAGAGATTTTGAGCGACCTGGCGGACCGGGTACAGGGCGCTATCTGTATTGTGTTTTGGGAGTGCTGGGATGAAGTGTACCCTACTCTTGCTGAGATTGTGGGCGGCGATGAGATGCAGCAGGCAGACTCTGGTCGTATTTTCAGACCTTCGGGTGAGGCGGCAATGTACATTAACCGGTTGAAAGTCGAAAAGAAACAAAAGGCGGAACGCGAGAGACGGAAAAGTATCATGTCGAGTGCTGCTTCACCGCCATTCCATCTACAGCCACAGAATCAACAACAACAACAACAACAACAACAACCACATAATCAACAGTTTTGGGATTCGCTGTTAGATACAAGCGGGATAACCCCACCGCCGGGAATGTCAAACTCAAGTTCGGGAGACTCGCCGGCTTCGCTGATGACAGACCTGTCATCCACCTCATCGTACCAACAATCACACACAAACTGGAACTGGCTAAACAACCAAGTGTCTTTCCAAACCCAGACTGTACATTCGGACCATCAGGATTTGGCATTGTTTGATGCAAATGATATGGACTCTATCATGACCGATATTGATCACAATATGGAGTCGTTTACGAATATCGGTGAAGAAGCTAAACAACATCATCACCCACCGCCGCCTCCACCGCTACAACAACAACATCAACAACAACAAACGCAGACATATCAACCGGTAATGAAACCTCTAGACCTGCGCAAACGCATCCAGATGATGGAGGATGGGTTGATACATGATGAAGAGACTAGCAACGGTACCAATCATAACGGCATTGTGTGGTAATTTTTGTACTATTTTTATTTTATTTAGGAGTTGGAATATGAACATTATATATATATATATATGAGAATCTTTCAATGCGGCGTTTATATAGTGATAAATATTGTTCATAGCCAATCAAGGCTAAAAAGAGAGCCATCTACGTATCTATCCAGATTAGAAACTTAATGGTATAATTTATATGGAAGCACATAATTGATGTAGGAAATCGCTGCACCCCTCCAAGTATCTGGCTCTTCGTGGTAAGTGTCACCACTAAAGTAATAGTTGGACTTCACACCGCTATATTCTGGCCAAGATGCAGCGCCGCGAGCTAGATCCAATTTGGCATTGTTTGGGTCACCAGTAGCCATAAAGCTCATAAATCTCCGGCTTGTCAGTTCGGCGAGTTTGGCGAGTTTACCAGTTGGGTCAGGCCCAATAGGTGTCGCTTCAGACTGCGGGAACTCTGCAGCAGGGTTGTTAAACACGTAGACTACTTCAGCAAAGTGTGTAGACCCTAATTCTGGTAGCATCCCGTAGTTACTTTGATTCCAGTTGTAGGAGTAGACTGGGGCGCCGCCGCTATACGCGGAGAATGTTTCTGCAGTGAACCGGCGCGAGCTTACCATCCCCATATCACCGCCGATAGCATTGGCACGTTTGAACTGGAGCCCAATCGTCTTGTTATTTGAAAACTTTTCACCAGTGCCGAATGGGCATCCTTCTTTTGGATCTTTGGGGTATAGGTGCATTAGCGTGGTAATATCGTGGTCAGATAGGCCTGGGAACCCTGCCTTCATTTTTGCAACAAACTGTTCATCTGTATTTATCCCGCCTTCATTGACTACATCAATGATGCTGAATGATGTCCCTTCATCTAGATTCGCACCAGTGATAATCGGCACTTTGACAATCCTCCCTTTCAACATCTGTTTGTGTGGTGATTCTTGGAAAAACTCGCCGTCAATGACGGGGTAAAAGCTTTTGCCAGTTGCCACCAGAGACTCATTGAAGGCATTCTTGAGCTGTTCGGCAGGTACGTTTTTCAGGCAGTGGAGATTTTTACACCCAGTCTTTTCTAGTACGGTTTGGTAACGACCTTCCATATCTTCCATCGTTGGGTATTGGATCGTAGTAGCCGAGCCAGATTCCATGACTGCTCTGCTAAATAGTTTCTCGTCTTTGCCGCCATATGCGATCAACTGCATAGCTACGCTCCATGACCCTGCGGATTCACCCCATATTGTGACTTGATCAGGGTCGCCTCCAAACGCTTTAATATTGTCTTGTACCCATTGTAGAGCTAGACGTTGGTCGCGTAGCCCCAAGTTTAGAGAACCCTGTTTGGCGAGTTCGTCAGAAGCCGATAACCCAAACCCGTTGAGTCGATAGTTGATCGACACGCCAATCAACGGTGTCTCGCCTAGAACGGACTGCTGGACAGGGTATGAAAGGTTGTACACGTCCCGCATCGATGCACCCCATTGAAATCCCCCGCCATGGATCCACACCGCTACTGGCAGCTTTTTTTTATCAGCACCCGCAGCAGCTCCCGGCCGGACGATGTTTAGCTGGAGACAGTCTTCAGATACTGGCAGACCAAGGTTATCCGTCACATCTCCCAGACCTGTCCAGTAACAAGATGGACCGTAGTTGTCTGCCTTGAACCCGTCCAAGTTTTGATCGTATGGCTGGGCTGGTTCAAACCGGAGGTCGTCAACTGGCGCCTTGCCGTACGGCACGCCTAGGAAAAAGTCCTGGTCAAAGTTTTCGTTGTAGATTCCTGTGATTGTACCGTTAGAGGTACAGGCTGTTGGCGGAGGCGGCTTGGAGGAATTAGTCACTGTTGTCAATATAGCGATGATGAGCGTTTGTACCTTCATTTAGGTTGAGGTTGCAGTGAATGTTGCAAAGTTACACATGTGATCGACATTTCCTTGTACACTGACTCTTTACAAGAAACCTCTTCCCCGCTAATACAAAGCAACCTCGCGACCATGTCGTTGCCCCACATTGATTACATAATTCATGTGTATAAATACAACTGGATTTGTCATGCGGCTGATATTACAGATTCGTCAGTGTTAGTCTATTGACGAGGGATATCTCAGCTTAATAATCGTTAGGTATAATAATAGAAAATAGAGTGTAACGAATACCAGAAAATAGGCTGAGGACTTAACGTCAACGAGTTCCTATCTGATCAAAGAGGAAGAACTCGGTACTATTTTTTTATACGTGTAGCGGAGGCGGCCCGAGTCTCGGTCCTGGTGTGTGATCAAAAAACAAAGGTCGACGCCGCCACTTTTGGGTATTGCCTACTTGTCTGTTCACTTACAAATAGACCCAATCTCGAACTTGTATATACGTTTGTTTAGGGATCGTCATAATTTGTGCCTCATTTAAAACCTATATCCCGTGGACTATGACCAGTTCATCTGTAGATTATATTAGTCACTTTTTTTATCAGATAACGATCAATGTGTTTGTTTGTAATGAAAGCCCTTGACCACTATTATAGCGCGGAGGCAGGCTATATATGGCGAAATTACGACTCATTTTTGTTTGACGCACCGCCGCATAAAAGTGCTCAACCCCAAAGTGGAGGTTGGAAGTATAAAAAGGGAAGCCATAGCCATATAATATGCCCTTAACGATCGAAACTAAAAACCATGTCGCATTCACACTCACCAAAGAGCAACAACAAGACAACGTTCGTCACCACTAAAGAATTGAGCCCAACGAGTACCGTGGACAGCAGGAAAGGGCAGCTACCACCACAATCCAAAACTGACAAGTACAAGTCCCTTCTGACAAAGGCCCTGTCGCCTACCAAGGATTCAAAAAGTACCAAGCAATTTGTTGAAGCTTATTCACTGACTCGATAGAGTTTTAATATAGATGTCACTTAATTATTCCATGTCTCACGTTAATGGTAAAAATCGCGAAAACCTCCCAACAGTCAAAATAAATTCACAATTTTTTCTTTCTTTTCACACATCGAAAACAAATGTCGACGGCTGAATTTGCAACCGCGCTGGTCCAAGCATGCAACAAGCATCCCTACAACTCTGAATTCACACAGACAATACGCAGCAGCCGGTCACAGCTCTCGCATTTATTCTTTGATGTGCTGCTGAAGGAATTGACGGGTCTCGATTCCAGCACGTTTTACCCACCAAAAGACGATGCGTCGTTGCTACTCCTTTTACAAAAGATTGACCAAAGTTCGACCAAATCGCTCAACAAATCATGCCTAACTTTTTATTTATTCTTGGACTTTGGTACTAATGCCGATGACATGGCTAGCTACTACGCACACGAGATTGACATGCCGACCGGGTATCGAGAGATGATCCACGGACTGTGGCTTTTGGACCGTCTTCAATTCGACGACGCGCTTGTCAAGCTATGCCACCCGGAAGTCTCGTCTCATTTCGCAGACAAGATCATCAACGCGTACATGACGCTAAGCCCCGACTCGAAAAAGGCCCAGCAGACTGTCGCGTACATTCAAAGCACCTGCCCGGCCCTAACCACTCCAGAGACCCTGGATTTGTATGTGAAGATGCTATGTGGCACGAACCTGTATACTGCGTTGGAGTTTGCCCGAGCCGCTTCGGAAGATGTTCGGTTGAAGGTTTTTCAGACCATGGTCACGTTTTGTTTCAAACACAACCCAAAGAAGAATATGTGGAGGCTGGTTAACCTACCGCTTTCACGCGAGGAATCGGTCATGTTGCAGGAAGATATTTTACAGCCCATCATTTCGTCAAACGATGTTGATTCAGCACTGGCTCGCGATGTGCTGCTGATGAGATGCCTGCATACGGGAGATATCCAAACCGCCCGTCAAGTCACTCAAAATAGCAACAACCAGGTGGTGGGTAATAATAACGGTGAGAATCTGAAGGTTGGGTATTCTGATTTGTGTCGTGGGTTGGCGCTGTCCTAGATTGAACCACGCGGGGGGGGGGGGGGGGGGTTCCTTTCTATTTATGTATAAATGGGTTCATGTATGATCTGTTGTAGGAAGATAAAGTGAATATGTCTGTACATGTCGATTACGAGCTAGCAGTGTCTATTTTCGCCTTTAGCCTGGGCCGTGATAGGGGTCATGGCCATTCTACATTGCTGGGGGTTCTTGCCATCTGAGCCGCACATAGATCTTTATAATGCATTGTATATTATATCCCAAAAAAACAACTACTGTTCTTGTTACCTTTAATGTACTAATGGTGTGTTGCTATCAACGGATCCACGAGTAGTTTCCTCGTTGTCGTTGTCGTTGTTGTGATCAGCTGGTACTCCCTCAGCTTGGGAGTAAATGGCAGTAGCCCGTTGCAGCAGCTCGTCTCGCTCTTGCTCTGTATATCTCAAATGTTTCTTCACCTTTGGCTTCTTTTGGTACTTTCTAGGGATTAGCGGCAAGTAACCATCGTGACGCTCCTTGTAGGCCATGGTGCCGATCCAGCAGATGACAAAGTACCAGTACAAGTTGTATGAGATGACGGACCCCCACGTTGCCGAGTTTTGCCACCCCAACACGGCATTGAAGATCATCCAAGGTCCGTCAGTCTGCGCATTGCAGCAATTCACGTGCCACACCGTGTTGAAAATGTTATATGACCCTGGGCCCGACCCTTGCTCAGACACATCTTGACCAACCTTATCGACAAACTTTTGCATTTCGATAAACCACACTCCTCTTGATAATAACCCAGCTGCTACCATGTACAGGAAACAGGTGGACCCGATTAGGAAGTATTGAATGGACTTGGTGTGGCTGCCGGCTCGGTACATGAACCAACCAATCAGCAGACCCAAGGCTGCAGCGAGGATGGTAGGGAGAGGGAATGAGGATACGGGCTGGTTTGCGCCAATCCCACCCAAAAATACAACAGCTTCTAGACCTTCTCGTAGCGTGGTTACTAACGGTAGCAGTGCCATTGCGTACTTTTTGGTGAACCGTTTGATACCCCACCGGTGCTTGTGGTGGTGGTGCTTGTGTCTTGCAGATTCCTCATGGGTCTCAATAATGACACTGGCAATTTTGACCTTCCACTTTTCTTGCATCTTGTTCATTCGCAGCATGGCCATGCCCATGACAGTGATCATCACAGAGGCAATGATGGAAAAAGTTGCCTCCCAAATCTTCTCCGTGCTGTCCCAGAGATTGGTGCCTAGGTAGTAGAATGCAAAGATGATGATGGCTCCCACAAACAGGCAGATTAGAAGCCCTAGCACAGCTCCAATCCATACCTGGGCTAATAACCGCTTGTACAGCTTTGGGTCTGAGTTGGTGCTGGAAAAGCCTTGTTTGAGAAAGGCTAGCAACACCGATACGATCACAGCCGTCTCCATCATCTCCCGGAAGATGATGAAGAACACCTGTACCGAAAAGTAATCCTCGAATGCCATGGCTTTTTTTATTTTATTGGTGTCGTCGGCGGCTGGGACAAAAGTGATTGGGGAGGATCCGAAAATTTTTTTCTAATCAGATGCTGATTGATTAGATTGTTTTGTTATTGGGAGGAAGGAAAAGTGCGCTCCCACCCAATCAGAAAATTTTCCACATTTGAGAGGCCTAAGGTGAACAAAAATCTAAAAATGTCTTTGAAACCACCATAGAGATCCAAAAAAAATATTAAAAAAAAACCTTTTCATTACAGCGCTTTATACATTACAGAAAACATGCTAGACAAAAATAAAACACTCCAATCAAAAAGTTTATCGGTATCGCCACAAAGACAAAGTGTTTTGTCGCTTCCAGGTTTGGTGACGACCACCACCTCGGGTGTTGTTGTACAAGTGACCCTTGGCGACACCTCTGGCACGCTTACCGGCAGAGGTCAAACCACGTTGTTCTCGGCCCTTGTGTTGTGGGTTGGCGATCCAGTTGATTCGAGCATCTCGTCGGATAGCCTTGTGGGATGGGTCAACAACAATCACTTCAAACACCTTGTAAGTGGAGTCTTGGCCCACAAAGTAAGAGTTTAGGACACGAACGTTAGAGATTCGTCGACCAATTCGCTCTTCAGCCAAAACTTGCAAAGACTTTTGTGGCTTCTTCTCCTTGACACCCATGTTGGTTGGCTTACCGTAAGTGGCACCCTTGGCGGCCTTTCTCTTTCGGTTACCTCGTCGAACTCGACATCGGAAAATGGCAAAGCCTTGCTTGGCCTTGTATCCCAACATACGAGCCTTAGCTGGGTTGGTTGGCTTGGAAGCACGGTGGATAACGTGCAATTGTCGGAATTGCCACACACGGACTCGTGCAAGGAACCGGGCAACGTCAGATTGCTTGTTTCGGTGAGTTTCGGTGATGTATTTGTAGGCACCCATTGTCGCTTGGTTGTTGTCGTCGTTAGGTTCCAAAATGTAGGTTGAAAAATTTGTCTAGTAAAGGTGTGTTGGGCCGCCCACCCAGCCCTCGCGCACCACATTTTCTTCCCATTAGGGCTTTTTATTTTTTTTTTAATATCGTGCTTGTTGAGTGGGGGGTTTGGTCCCCCAATTGGGTTGAATTGGGAGAAAAAAAGTGTTAGGGCTTTTATGTAATAGTGTTGTGTGATGCTTAGTCAGCATATATATACACGTACTTATGAACAGCCGCACGTCGTTTTGGGGAAAAACAGAAAAAAAATTTTCATTTCACCACAGCAGGCAGTAATGAATGATGAGAAGTATACAAACGAAAAACGTTTTTTATTCGCACAAAATACTAAATAAATTTACGGTATTATAAAATGTATAACCAATCATTGCAGTCGATCTCATCCGGGTCTACGAAGAGATTACCTTAGGAAACTAGAAAGCTTCACGAATGACCCACTGCACCCAGATTCGTTACGTTTAATTAATCTCCAGTCAGAGCCAGGTATCCACATATATCCTGGGCAAACCGGTAAAGGGTCCGCCTCATAGGGATGCTTTATTTGGTCTCTATAATGCTGTGAATTTTTTGCGTTGTGTTGAAGAAACAGAAATGAACTGGGGCATTGCTCCCCTTTTATAGTCCTGAAAAAATTTGTGCTAGCGTTTGGGAGTGGATTTGGCGCGTGCGCTCGCGCGTGTGTGTGTGTCTACTCTGTGCCCGTGTTTACCCTTCATCGATCGGGTAGGAAAATTTTTGTATGAGGCATGTGCTTTTCATCACGTGCTTTTTTGATCAATTTATCCGGGCGGGGTGACGCAAAAATTTTTTTTTTTTTTTTTTTGAGATAAGAAGCCGCGCCGCCGCCAAACTTGTCTGTTGGGCCTTCTCTTTTTTTTTTTTTTTTTTTCCGCGCAAAAAGATTTGTCCAACCAAAATTGACCATTTCCGCCCCTCCGCTTTCGCTTTCTTTTTCCCAGACAACGACTCTTTTTTTCCCTTTTCCACATCAGTCATAAGACTTTTTTATATACACTTCCCTTCCAACAACACAACAACAAAGCGTAAATATGAGTAACAAGACGGCAATTGTTTCTGTCTATGACAAGACTGGGTTGTTGGATTTAGCCAAGGGTTTGGTCAAGAACAATGTGCGGATCCTGGCGTCTGGTGGAACTGCCCGTTTGATGCGAGACGCTGGGTTCAAGGTGGAGGACGTTAGCGCCATCACACACGCACCAGAGATGCTGTCAGGGCGTGTCAAGACTCTACACCCTGCTGTCCACGCTGGTATTCTAGCGCGAAATATTGAAAGCGATGAGAATGATTTGCAGCAACAAGGTATTGAAAAGGTGGATTATGTTGTGTGCAACTTGTACCCATTCAAAGAAACCATCTCCAAGGTGAATGTGACGGTTGAAGAAGCAGTTGAGGAGGTGGATATCGGCGGTGTGACGTTGCTGCGGGCAGCGGCCAAGAACCACGCCCGTGTTACCATTCTATCTGATCCAAACGACTATTCCTTGTTTCTAGAAGAATTGAACAAGGGTGAGGAGATTTCTGAAAACTCGCGAAACCGGTTCGCGTTGAAGGCGTTTGAACACACTGCAGAATATGACACTTGTATTGCGGACTTTTTCCGAAAACAATATAGTGAGGATGTGTCGCAACTACCATTGCGATATGGCGCTAACCCACACCAAAAGCCAGCCCAGGCTTTTGTGTCACAGGGTAACCTCCCATTTACCGTGTTGAGCGGCAGCCCTGGTTATATCAACTTGCTAGATGCCCTCAATGCCTGGCCACTTGTGAAGGAGCTGAGCGCATCCCTAAACCTACCAGCAGCTGCTTCGTTCAAGCATGTTTCCCCAGCCGGTGCTGCGGTCGGTCTACCACTCTCTGAAGGTGAAAAGAAAATGTACTTTGTGAGTGATATTGAGAACCTGTCGCCGCTAGCCAATGCATATGCACGAGCTCGTGGTGCCGACCGAATGTCGTCTTTTGGCGACTTTATTGCCCTATCAAACAAGGTTGATTTGCCAACCGCACAAATTATCAGCAAGGAAGTGTCTGACGGTGTTATTGCACCGGGTTATGAACCAGCTGCTTTGGAAATTTTGCAAAAGAAGAAGGGCGGCAAGTATTGTATTTTGCAAATTGACCCAGACTACAATCCAGACTCTGTCGAGAGCCGACAAGTTTACGGCATTACATTGAGCCAAAAGCGGAACGATGCTGTCATTAATGCTTCTACTTTCCGAGAAATCATCTCCAACAATAAGCAAATCACTGAACAAGCTTTGGTTGATTTGACCGTGGCCACTATTGCCCTCAAGTACACGCAATCCAACTCGGTTGCTTATGCCAAGAATGGTATGGTTATTGGTCTGGGTGCTGGTCAGCAATCGCGAATCCACTGCACCCGATTGGCCGGTGATAAGGCTGACAATTGGTGGCTAAGACACCACCCACGAGTCATGGGGTTCCAGTGGGCCAAGGGTACCAAACGACCAGACAAGTCCAACGCTATTGACTTGTTTGTCTCTGGTCAAATTCCAGAATCTGGACCAGAATTGGACGACTACACTAGCAAGTTTGTTGATGGCGTGGTTCCAGAACCATTGACCAAGGAAGAACGACAAGAATGGGCCAAGGAATTGACTGACGTTGCTTGCTCGTCGGATGCCTTTTTCCCATTCTCTGATAACGTTTATCGAGCTGTTCGGTCCGGTGTAAAGTACATTGCTGCTCCTTCTGGATCAGTTCAAGACAAGCATGTGCTGGCCGCTGCAAACAGCTTTGATGTTGTGTACGTTGAGAACAATATCCGACTGTTCCATCATTAATCATTAAATCATTTGGAGATCTCGAGAGATGTTTTGAAATCCTTGTTGTTGTTTTTTTGTTACCTTCTAGATTTGTAATATATTGTTTTTTGGTAGAAGGTGGAGAGAGGGCGCCGCGCCGCGCTCGCGCGTATTTTTTTTTTTTTTTGGATCACTTTTTACCATTCTGACGCGTCTATTTTGTGACATTGTCTTAAGCTGTCTCATTTAAATTGTTTTAGTCTAGTACGTAAGTGTCCAGCCCCTTGCTTTTAAATATATGGAAAATATATATTACCAGGGTGAGTTCTATAGCGCAGTCAAAGCCTTTCATTACATTCAAAAAAAAAAAAAAAAAAAAAAAGCTGTGTGCGCCTTCCGGGTTCCGAAGGGCTGTACCTGAATCAAAAACGACTCCGCACATGCCGTGTGTACAATTAGGGGTATTTGGTTATTTTTAGACCAAAAGTAGACACAGCTATGTGATACCAGTACTACGTATATGGTTTCGTTCGCGTTCCCAAAATATCGACATATGACGGTTCAAATGTGCAAGTCTCAGTCATGATCTCGAGGGTGACTATGCCACGCCCAAAACACTGTATACACATGGTGGTTAACGCAGAATCGAAGATCTGTGCACCCTCCGTCCGTTAAAGCGGCCCAATTCTAAAGCAACTGTTTGTTTTGTTTTATTTTTGGACGTTTATGCGCATAAAATATGTGTGTGCGCACGCGGTCCTTTCACAGCCATTTTTGTTTTATTTTTTGTTTTGCGCACGATTCTTGCCACGATCGAACGTATGGTTTCAGAACGTGCTTTAACGTGCACGCACCCCAGAATATCGTTCCAACATAGCCATTCATCCCTTATAATATAAATATAGACGACCAAAACATAACGTTTCCATGTGCACTAACCCGGATTGAGGCTTATACCTGTAGAGTAGACGTATTATCAAGGATCATGATCGATTCGGCTAGAAAAAGCCTATCGCCGTTTGCCGATTCGGCGAGGTTGTGAATATACATGATTGGCAACTCAATTCGCCAGCCTCGCTCGTTAATGAATGGCGCCTTGTATGAAGAACCAAGTTCGGTGTCGATATATACAAACCACTGTATACTACAGCTAAATTCAACGCGTATACGTACATACTAGTACAACGTTGGCAACGAGTACTATAACTTTTCCAGTTTTGTGGATATTCTTGTATATATACCACTGCAGGCGATGGAATCAAATGGCGTGCGCCATTGCGCAGTAATTTTGTATTGAGGCCCTGTTTACGTAATTGCTTTTCCCCCTCGCATTTCCGTTCCTGGATATCATATATGGCCTTATAAGCTCTACTTTATGTGATAGATATCACCAAAAATAACTACAACTTCGCCTGCGCAAACACTCTCCTCTTTAAATTTTCCAAATATTGGTGGTTTGGTGATCGATTTTCCAAAACCAGAAACCAGCCTCCTGTCGATCAGCGAGATAAACATGTAGTGCACGCACTATAGTTTGGCAATCGAGGCGAGCATAGCCATTAATCAAAATGTTTTATGTGTGAATCTCTTCAAGGCGGGGGGGTATTTTTGGTATTTTTTAAAAAAAAAATCCAACTATATAAAAGCCTCATATTCCACCCCCTGGTACCTGAATTCTACTGGTTCATTACATTCGCTTACGAAGCTCACTACTACCTTACATTTTTCAAACCTTTCGTTTTTATTTATTACCAACAACAACAACAACAACAAAAAACAATGTCTGATATCGCTACTGCTGCTTCTGGTGCTGTCTCCGCCGCTGCTGGTGGGGCTTCTGATGCCTTGGCCGGTGCCTCTGCTGCCGTCTCTGGCGCTGCTGGCGCTGCTTCTGGAGTTGAATCTGCCGCATCCGGTATCGCCGCTGGCGGCAAGTCTGATGCTTCAGCTATTGTCGCCTCCGTCGCTCCATCCGCTGCTGGTTCCAACGCTGCTTCTGGTGGCCTGGCTACTGATGCCGCTACTGGCACTGCTGCTGCCTCTGGTTCAGCCGCTGCTTCCGGTGCTGCTTCCGGTGCTGCTGGTTCAGGTTCTGCTGCTGCGGGCTCCGGTTCTGCTGCTGCGGGCTCCGGCTCTGCTGTCGCCACTGGTTCAGGTTCTGCTGCCGCCACTGGCTCGGGTTCTGCTGCTGCCACTGGTTCAGGCTCTGCTGCTGCCACTGGTTCGGGTTCTGCTGCTTCAGGCTCAGGCTCAGGCTCTGCTTCTGCCACCGGCTCTGCTTCAGGTTCTGGTTCTGCCAGCGGTTCCTCATCCGGTTCCTCAACTGGTTCATCATCTGGTTCATCATCTGGCGAGTCCACCGCCTCTGGTACCGACTCTTCCGACGCACACATGCACGGCGTATCATCCGTCATGGTTGGTCTGTCTGTTGGCTTGGTTGCCGCTGTTGGTTTGTTGTAAGGAGCCAAATCCAACTTTCACAAACAAAACAAAAATCTTCATTTTTAGCATTCATAATATAAGTTAATTTTTTATTCAAATCAATCTTTTTTTTTTCTGGAGAAACAAACACAAATCTAATAGTCATGAGTTGAAACACATGCCCAAGGGACACGGCGGTAGAGGATTATGAGAGCTATTCTATATCAATGGCGAGCTTTTTTTTTTTGACGTCTACAGCTTGGAATTTAAAGGCAACCATATACCGGTGGCACTCGAGTCACCGGTCTCCAGCCGGCTGAGCTCTAGTACATTCCAGCGTACGCTGGCCTTCTTTATAAACTTTGGTATATTCCGCTGGGAAACTGCTGAGCGCCATAACAAACAAAAACATCACGCTCGTCCCCGACTGTACAATATAACAGACAAATTCATTATCGACACAATTGTGGCCGTAAACGGTATGCACCATCCTTTTCTCCCGCACTCTTTATTCTCAAGCTAACCAACGACGTATAGATGAAAGAAGTTGAACCGGCACTAGAGCCTATTCTTGAATTCAACCCTAACTAACCAATCCCCAACTTTCTACGAAACTGGTGGAAGCCTCCTTTAGGGAGATGGAATAGACGTGATGCTGATCTACTTGGTCATGCCAGGGCGAGGGGCCAATTCAAGTTTGACGCGGTACCGCCTGACTATCGAGATAGCGACAGACACTCCATGAATGGCAACCCGTACATGTTCTCAGTGGGTAATATTGGCGAATGGCTGAGCCACCCGCCGACACTACAAGCGCTTGAAGACTCATATGATTATTCTACTGAGGATTTTTCGGAAAAGCTACTGCAGGTGGCATCTTTTGACAGTGGGTTGAAGGAGGTTTTGGACAGTCTAGTCAGAATGGATGCGGAAGTTGCGGTTGGCGATGACGAAGAGCTTGAAGACCGGCACTACTCTCAATTTGCTGCTGCAACTGACCAACCCCGCTTACGGCTCGTGGTACGCGATATGACTAAAATGACAATCGAATCTATAATAAGATTTGAGCAGGCTAGATATGGCCATGGTGATGATCGAGATGTGCCGAATATTGAACAGGATGATCTTTTACAGCAATTGCGGGCCGACAAGGAAAGTTTGAAGCGCGTTTACGACGTCCCCACCTTCGTTCGAAATTGGCATCGTGCCAACCGTGAAGAACTGGCGCGAGTCAATGCTGAACCACTACCACTACCCGCCGCGCAACCTGAATGACTAGCAGCTGTGCGACCTGAACAACATGCCGGCGTTGGCGATAATGTACAAACCGGTCGCGTCTATAACATTGATGAAGGTGAAGACGAGCATGTCGCTGAAAACATCAACGAAGAAGAAAGATCCCTAGGCGCCGAAGCCGTTCAAGCTGCTCAAGCCTTGAGTACAGCACATAATTTAAATCTTGAGCCGCACGTAGGGTGATTGGCTCCCAACATTTTTTTTTTTATAATTTCAGAAAGGTTTAGTAATAATAGTTCAAAATATTCTACCAGGGAAACGTCATTTTCGCAAATGTAAAAACCTGAGTAGAGTTCAAAGTGTCTCACAAGCTTGGGCCAGCTTCTTGAGCCCCTCTTTGGTATATCGTAACTCGTCCATTTCCATATCTTTCCGTTGGGTCCAGTATTTTGTGCCGACACGTAGCATGGTGTGAAAAGACTATTGAGAAATACCCATCGGCTGATGATTACCAAGATTTGATTATGTCATGACGAAGCGCGCTCGCAGGGTTGGGACAATGAGCGGTGGCGCGGCGGCGGGCGGCGGGCGGCTTTGCCACACCGAAACAAAGCCTCACCAAAAACAAAGACCCTCATTTTAAACAGAATCCTCAATAAAGCCATTTCCGCTCTTTGTATATAAAACATATCTCGTCCATTCAAATTCCATTTTATTTCTTCCTTTCTAACACTCTCCACATTTTTACCATGCTCATGGCCAACGACAGTAGCGATTTTGAAAACGAGGGCCATCCCGGAGCCAACAGAGAACATACACACCATATCAAGGCCAGCATTGACCATCTTTTGCAAGAGATCCAGCATTGTATTGCGAATCTGTCACGGGACCACCGAGACATTTATGCCGAGTTGGAGTTGGTAGGGAAATCACTCCAAGTACAGAAACGCCGGTTATCAGTACCGGAAGCACGTCTATCCAGTCCCATGCGCTCACCGAGTACGAGCTCGAGCGAAGTATACACCACCGCCAGAAGCTCTCCGGCCCAACTTAACGCCACTATTGCGAAACAGCTGGCGGTGGTGGCGGTTGACGACCTTGTCGACGACGATGGGTACCGAGTGGCACTTGATGAATGGATGATTAGCGCAATACATATATGAGCTGCCAATGCGGAAGTGGTAAAAACCACTCAGGGGGGCACGCGCCTCCCTCCTTGTCCACATTCACATTCACCCGCGGCAACGTGCCATTCCTTCCCCTCCACACGTGGTTTGCAGTCCCGGGGCAATCACCGAACAATCCATTCATAGCCATAATAACCCATAAAGCGACACTATGGCCGTGGTATTATAGACTTTTATGCATATTTTACGCCGTTTTATTATTGTTGGTATAAGCCACGCACTGTGTTGTATGAGGGGCAAATAAGACGGGATTGCCGAAACACGGCTGCGTTTTTATACAATTGAGCTTAAGGTGCGCCATGGTATTAATAAATTTATAACCGGACGCCACCGGTAGAGCCATCCAAACGACTCTCTGAAAATAATAAAGGGCGCATGCGGATGTATGATTATGCGAGCTCGAGTGGCTAGACGGCCGGCCTAGCCTTATATATATATGTCTCTGATTCGTTTTAAAATTTGGCGACAATGTTGTACTCCAAGGCTTATAATGAGATCAGCAAGGGCGTATCGTCGCATTTCCTATAATGAATACTATACTGGAATTGTTTTATATAAGGCTTTTATATATATGTTATCTGCATAATTGATCACGCGATTATCAATGTTTGGCTGCATATGTGGGTATAGTAACGTTGTTTTTTTTTCTCCCTCCCTCCCCACTTCCTTTTTCAACACGCGTGTGTGAGTGCTGTTTTCGCGAATACGGTAATAATTAATTAACAGAATTCTAAGTTAACAATCTTTTTCTGTGCCGAATCTTGCTGATAGAGAGGGGGGTGGTGGGAAGAAGTCGTCTTGTGATATACATACGACGTCCTTTTTCACAACTTTTACTCGCTTCAATTCAGAGGCGAGATGCCAATAGCATGATCAGGTACGCATCGAAGAACGCCCTTTTTTATTTTTATTTCTCTCTCCCCCAATTTTTACAGCCAATGCGGCGCGCCATCGGTCCGATCGATCTAGATCGGATAGAAACGGCGAGCGGCCAATCATCATCAACCATCATTCTGTTCTGCAGGCATGCATCCTCCTTCCCATTCAGCCGACAGACTTGACGTGTACATGTAAGTCTTGGAAAGACTTATCCACAACTGCGGTTATGGATATTATTGCGGCACACTGTACTATGATGTGTGGGAGGAACGCGTAAGAACCGAACCTTATAAGGCAATTGGATGATTATAATATATATATATAAATCTAAACAAAGGTATACATACTTAAGGGCCTTTAAATTATTTACAGTGCATATGAAAGTACCGGCCGTATGTGCGACTTATGAATTCCTCCCAAGAAAAGGGTGGGATACGAAACACCCAGATTAGATAGGACATGTGTCCATACTTTGCCGCATTGGTATCAGATCAACGAATTCCCTCTCCCCCCTTTTAGATCCATTCGAGTGACCAAGATGACCGGAATACCTTTTTTTTTTTCGTTGTGGGTTTGATATTAAACTATATTTTTTGGTTGTTGTTTTTATATTATTATTTTCCTCTTTCTTCTTTCTTCTTGTGCTCTTATAGATCGTAAAACTGCATCATCATCATCATCGTCGTGCGTAGTACTGTTGTTGGGGGTGCGCTGGTTGTTGCTGCGGAGGGTAGTGGTGCCGCGAGCTGCTGCTGCTGCTATGATGCCCGCTAGTGGAGGATCGGTGTTGACCAGATGCTGAAGAGTGATGGGAGGAAGAAGACGACCGCGGCATTGCTTGTTGCTGGGGGTGGTTCGGTTGCTGCCGTGACGACGATGAGCGCGAACTAGACGACGGATGACGATGCGAAGATGAAGATGAAGAATGGTGATGCGAGGATGATGATGGCGATGCAGACGATGATGACGACGACGAATTCCGGCTGCTGCTATGTGTCGAGTTCCCATGAGTGCTGCTACTCATTGGCCCAGGGCGCAATCGCAGCATTGTGGACTGGCTCTGCTTCATAAAATGTCGTAAATGTGAATCAAACTCTTGACGTTCCCGTCCAGTCAGGTATGGCTCCCACACCTGTCGCTGATTCAGCGAGTCCATGTATTCATACGGGGCTTGTAGCCTGATCTCTTCCTGTGGAATTGCATGCTGTTGATGCGCGTGGCGTAGCTGCTGCTGTTGCTGAACTTGTGATTTGATATACGAATGGTTGACTCGGTACCATTCTTGCCATGTTTCGATTGGATGTCGACTGGAACTGAAATGCGGTAGTGGTATTCGAGGCATGATTAATTGTCGTCTTTTGTCTTCTGATGTGAGGTTAATAAATAGTTGTTTGGTTGTGGTTCATTAATGCAAAAAAAAAAAAAAGTTGGTTTGTTCAATTGAGGCCGATTGATCGATTAAATAGCTCGTTGGAATCGAACGCAAAAAGAAAAAAAGGATTAGTGAATTATTATGAACTGAACTGAAAAAAACAAACAAAAAACCAATAAATAATAAATACAACCTCGACGTCTTATTGCAGAGTTGATTTTTATGATTTGAATAATGAGAATGAGTCGAAGATCTGGTTAACGAAAAGATGAAAAGAAAAAAAAAAAAAAAAAAAAAAAGAAGAAGAAAAACCGTTCTGAGCAGCGGCCACCTCGTTTATATTTATATTATACCAATTTAACTTACATATGTATATTTTCTTTTATATAGGATTTTCATGCATGACTGCCAGTTTGTGTCGTTTCTTTTTTTCCCGAAATAATACCTAAAAAAATATATATATAAAAAAAATAAACAAATCCAGAGAAGAAGAAGAAGAAGAAAAAAAAAAAAAAAAAAAAAAAGGGTGAGACCTCCTCCCCCATCAAAATTCATAGCATTTTAAGCTTACAACGTTTCGTTCAAACCCGCCATTCTCGTACACCTTGCTTTTTAATCTATTCTTTTTTTTTTCCTTTCGATTCCCAACTACCAGTCATTTCAAACATGACCCGGTTTGGAAACGTTTCAATCGCTCCGTCCGTAAGGTAATTAACCTCAATCTGGAATCTTGATTGGATCGAAACCGGGAACGTTCGATTCTGGTGGTTTGCAAGCTTCGAACGGGAAAAGGTTGCTTTTTTGAGGGTATGCTATTTTTCCCATATATATATGGGCTGACCGGGCCCCGTTCGATGCTTGCTTTTGTTGGTCATTTCTCGTTTTCTCTTGAAAAAAGAATGGCATCTATAGCTGGCGGGATTCCGCGCCTCAATATTGCAATATTGATTGACGGGTCGGATTGTGGCTCACGGCTCAAACGCGAATAGTCTTAATCTCAGTGCACTCAATTCGATATATATATATCTATATCGTGACCGTGAGATTAAGGCCTTATATATATATATATAAATATATTATATATAATATGTATTTATTTATTAAAAAAGAAAAGGGCCATGGCAGCTCGATCGTTCCATTCTTTACTTTTTAAGAAGCACAGATTTGAAATATTAAATTTGGCAAGACGTGAGAATCCGCAATTAACACTATAAGGGCTTAAATTTTCTTGAATATTCTTAAGCTTGAAAATCTTGACTAGTAAGCTTGCTAGGCTATTCAAATATTATATTTGTGTCTGGTTCCGGTTCCGGTTCCAGGGACCAATTGAGAAACGATGTACGATCGTCATCGTCTAACGCACGAGGAACTTGTTTTTGCAAGGGGTGCGATACGCAACTACTACTACTACTACTAGCTACTAGCTACTAATGACTTTGACTAGTTTTTGGACGCGATCAGTATCGGGTATTTTATTTTGGTCCCAAAAGTCTGGATATGCATGCGAGGGTCAAGACGTCCTCAAATTGTGCCGCGGACCCCTCTTTAAATTTGTTTACTTTTCTCGTTTACCCAAGCGGCGATCGATGATTATATTATAATTGTTAACGGACCGGAGCTCTTAATTACTTATTTAAGCTAACCAGTGCAGCTGGTGGGTTTTGCGGACGTCGACGATCGACAAATTTCCAAGCGCTAGCCTATAATCACAACCCTATCCGTATTATTCTTTATATATATATATATGGTATTCATAGCTGGATGAAAAAGGGCAATGCTTTTATAGATATAGGATGCGCTTTCTTTCAAACATGCTTCCAATTCAAACCATTTTCACAAGCTAGCAAAAGGAAACCGGCTTCCGTTATTCTCTTGTATATATAGTTATTATTATATATATTTATTTGTTGGTGTGCTGCTCAGTGCTTATTTCGCATAATTAGCTGCCACCACCAGCGCGCTTTATATAATTAAGGCCTTAATATATATGCTGCTGTTATAATCATTGAGCGAAATATTATTTCTCGTGCCGAGCTCAAAATCGATCCATGTGCGCCACAATTTGAACGTAGAGTAGTATCAGCGACACCGCGGAAAAACAAGGACAATTTATCATGTCCATAGTGGACTGAGTAATTAAGCTGTGGAAAGTCGTTGTTATCTCCACATGTCACCTGGCATGAAATTGATACAGTCGGTGGGATAAGCTTATATAAAAATAATTTTTAAAAAAAAAAACCGTTAGAGCCGTTGGGCCCGGGGGGGCGGAAAACTCGATCGTGGGATGAGGAAACGCTTTTTTATATTTTATTTCATAATAACAGATCGGATCGGATCAGATCAGATCGATCAGGCAGGACAGCAGAATTGCGTGGTACTCGACAGACGCTCTATTATACTTTTTTTTTGCGGTATCGTGGCCGGTTGTCTGTGCTTGCTAAAACGCGTGTCAATAAATATCACGCCGCTTAAAAAGGATGATATGCAAAATATATACCAAGCGCTATTGGCACAGTACTTTACGTACGTATGAATAGAAACGCGTTTTATATATATTTATAAGGATATATATCATTTCATCCGTATACATACATGTTGCAACGGTTTGTTCTATATCAATTGATCAATTAAGGCCTGTTTCGACCGTGTCGATCAAACATTGTGCTTCTCAGGTCAAAAGTCCGTAGTTGGATGCAATATGCTTAAACAAATCGGACGGCTCCAGACAGGACCTTATTCACAATTGGACATCATAACGTAGTACTGCATAGTTCTAGAAAACAGACTGTTTATAGCTTAAATTATAGACCCGGGATAATAAATATATATATATAAATATATATATATGTATATTCGTTAAGGGCTTATCTTAATTAGTCTTGTGCACTTAAAACGGTGGCTGGCTCCATTGATATCGCGAGGCTAGCGCTTGTAATATATGACAGCGCAGCCTAGGTTAGTATGCATCAAGAATATCATATGATGAAATATATCCGGGTATTAGTCAATCAATCTGGTGAGCACTCAAATTATCGCCCGCGGGATTTATTATGATATAATTAAATTACTGCTTTTCCAGGAACTTTCGTGTGGTGTCCTTCACATCCAGCGAGATCAGCGTAGAAAAGTATAGTTTGCACATCAGCGTGGCAGTCTCCATGAAAGACGTCAACATACGCCCCTGTGACGAGGAGCCTAGTCGCTGCCCTCCTGTTGTTCGTACTCGCTTCTCCTTCACGTTATAGTTGTTGTTGGTGTTTTCGCTCATGATGCGTTGTAGTTTTTTTAAAGTGATGTTGTCGCGACAATTTGGTTGGGAGTATTCTTTTTTTTTTTGTTTTTGGTGTGGGCTGCGCGCGCGCTACTCGGCACACTGCATTAGATAATTAAGTGCTTCAAATGTTTTAAGTATATAATTAATTAAAAAGAGTTATAAGGCTCAATTGCTTATAAATGCAGCCGTGGCTTATTTTTTATCCAAGTTATAGGATAGCCTAGGAGCTGTGCTAGATTGATCTCGACGACTATAAGCGTCAACAAGATTGTACAACGTTCGGTGGGAAGGACGAACTGGAGGGGCGCGTTGAGACGGGTTTAGTTTCCGCTCAACAACGCTCTGCAGAATAATTTCGGCCATTCTAGTAAACTTGACCGCGTACACGTTGTGCCGTAGGATCTATCCGGGCCCTTCGTTGCAATTGAGATGGGACATATGTTCAAGTGTACGCGTACAGCCGGCGGCTAGCTATATTATAACGGTTTTGTCTCAGAATAAAAACAAAATACTACATGTACAACGTTAATAAGGGGGACAACGTTCCGCAGCGTATTATAACGGCCGCGGCCGGTCTCAATTGTTAATATATATATATATATATATATATTGCAACTTATAAGTAAAATTTATATATATAATTGAGAATGCATGCATATATCGACGTAGTATACATCAAGTTGCTTATTCTCTCGCGACATTTATTGGTTATTTTTGGAAACGTACGGTAAACACGTCCATCCCACTTTTCTGCCGGGCCGCCCCCTTATTCTCTCTTACGTGGGACTAGATTAATGATATCCCTTGAAAACCTTATACGGGAAAAAACCCACGTTCATCTTTGGTCGCGATGGGATCGTTTTTTTTTTTATATCGATATCATCTCATTGAACAAGGGTCATGGAAAAGGTGGACTGCAGCTGAGCAGACCTTAACTAATTAACTCGGAGGTTCCGGTGAATACAGTTTCAATAGAATACAACAACGGTCAATTTAATAGTACTACGTAGTCAGACCCTTCTCCAAAAAAAATAAAAAAAATAAAAAAAATAATAAAAAAAATATTTTTCAGAATATCTGATCCTCAATTGAATCTACTGTGCAGTTTTTAAGTTGCTTGCATTTTCCCACAAAGCATCTTAAGCTTAGCCACCGATCGTTACCTATAAGGCTTGGATAATTCTATGTATATACTCAATGTTAATATCTATTGGTCCATATATGCTATTGTCGTCGTAGTCATACCGCAGTCGGTCTATATATCGGACTGCTAAGAAATATTATTTCCACGCGAGCTTGACGTGGCCCAGGCTGATAAGCCTAATATTTAAAAGTAGCAGCGCTGTAATGAGCCAGGGCCGTCCGGCCGGATGTTCTGGGTTGCACGTACGTATACAAGTGCTTACATACAGGCGCATGTCTACCTACGGCCGGAAGTCCCGTAAAGATGTAACACCCTCGTAATTATCTGCTCGGTCTGGGACCGACCACTACTGTATAGTACTTATACAGATCCATCGATATCATATGTTAAAAATCCAATTGTTAACCGGGATTTGAATTGCGTACTGTAAGATTATAGGCGTACAAAAAAACCGGTCTGTTTGCTTGGATCACCGCTTCGAGGGCTTTTTTTTTTTTTTTTTTTTTTTTTTTTTTTTTTTTTTTTT